>CM065654.1:11158182-11465682 GCA_033220385.1 Triplophysa yarkandensis | reverse complement strand
GGAGCAGTTAAGGTTCCGTGCCTTGCTCAAAGGCAACTAAGTCATGATATTGTCGGCCCGAGACTTGAACCCACAACCCTAGGGTTAGGAGTCAAACTCGCAAAGCACTAGGTCATCACTTTCCCTATGTAGCTGACGCCTTTATCCAAAGCGACTTACAAATGAGGTTTACAAAAGAAGCATTTAGAACAAGAGGTAACAAAGCAAACGTACGAAAAACGCAACAAACGAAGCAAGTGTCAAGTCATTAGTTATATATATATATTTTATTTTGATAGAAAGAGTGAGGATGTCAAGTAGGTTTATTTTGGGGTTAGGTGCAGGCGGGAAATATGGATTTTTTGGCCATATTAAAGATAGCTACAATGTGCCAGACATGTTGTAACAGGCGGATCATTCCACCATCGTGGAACTGATCCAGAGATGGTGCGTGAGGGTTATTTCTTACCTAATTGGGTCAGCACCACCAGACGTCGATCATTCACTGAGTGCAGGATACGTCTGGATTGGCAAATGAGGGTAGCTGGGTTCTAAACCTGTGGTGGTCTTGTAGGCAAAGAGGAGAGCTTTGAACTGTTTACAGCATCTATAGGGAGCCATTATAACTTGATGTAGAGAGTTGTGATGTGCGCTCTTTTAGGTTCTTTTAAGACCACTTTTGCAGCCGCGTTTTGAATCATCTGTAGAGGTTTGGTAGTGGCAGCAGGCAGTCCAGCGATTAAAGTGTTGCAGTAGTACAGCGTAGACAGAAGTAGAACCTGCCCTAGGATGCTCCAAAAGGAAGGGTCTTGTCTTCCTGATGTTGTGGAGAAGGAATCGGCAGGACCTGGCGGTACTCGCATCAGGATCTTTGAAAGTTAGTTGATCATCAATTACAACACTCGGATTTCTAGCTGTCCTGGAGTGTACTATGATGGATGGTCCTAGTTTTGGTCTTCGAGTGGAGATGACAAGAAGTTCATTTTAATATATTATTATTTGTTATTTTTAGAGAGTAGTCGACATTGAGAAGATATTGTTTTAAGAATATGTGTATTTCATGATTCAGTTAATTTAAGGTGTGTACTTCTTCATCAGTTCATTTTGATTTATTTTATTCTGACTTTTTTCAGTGTTTCATGTTTGTTATTCAAATGAACACCGATATTAAATGTTCCTTTTTGTAATTTGTCTTAGGAGGAAGTACCGAACAACAGGCTCAGAAACGCCGTCAAACCCAGGAGGGGTAAGTGAGGAGTTCCGACGGAAAAATCAGCAGAGAGAGAAAGACAGACGTGAACACGGAGTTTATGCATCTTCCAAAGAAGACAAGAGCAGAGACAAGGATCGCCACCGAGACCAAGATCGCCACCGTGACAGAGACAGAGATAAGAGAAAAGATAGAGGTAAGTGTGAGAGGCATGTGCAAGCAATCCCATCGGGGTTTTCCTAGAGATCGATTGTCTAAACTTAGTTTTCTTTTTTTATCGGGTTTATGTAGATGAGCGTGAAAGCAGTCGCAGTCGAGGTTCAAGCAGCAGTCGCTCTGAGCGATCTCAGAGGGACTTCGGGTCAGAGCGCCTCAGCCGCGGTGGGCGGCGAGATGAACCTGAATCGCCTCGAAACAAACCGAAAGGTCAGTCAAATTTGCAGATTTGCTCAAGAATAGTCTCAGATCATTTTTATTACTATTGAAGGTTAGTTTTCTCTAGTTATTAACAAAAACATGTCTTACAAGTTTGAGTGAAATTATACACGTTTGTCATATGCACACAGACTTGGCCACTCCTTCACGCTCCAGCTGGGATGAAGATGAAAGTGGATACGGGAGCGCACGCCACTCTCACTGGGAGAGTCCGTCTCCCTCCCCGTCCCACCGGGAGATCGACCGATCGGATCGCAGCCATCGCACTGGCCGTGACAGCGAGAGGAGGGACAAGTATGAATCATATCAGTATCTGATTGATTCATTGTTTATCTCACGATTGCTTTTGGTCTGTGGTACAATGATGTTGTTTTTGTTTTTTAGGTCAGTTAGGGCTCAATATCCAACAGATACTCCTTTACCAACCCCCTCATACAAATATAACGAGTGGGCCAATGACAGGAAACATCTGGGCTCCACCCCTCGCTTGTCTCGAGGAAAAGGTAAGGACCAAGGATGGTTACTTGGCTGACACTCATACACTCAATCTGCTATGGTTATAGAGTTGCTTTAATATGGACTTGCATGTTATAGGAGATAAACGAGAGGATGGTGAGAATGGTATCTTATTTAATAATGAGGAAGAAAAGGAACAGTGGGAGGAAGATCAGAAGGTGAGTTGAACAATTCCAGAAATTATTTTCTAATTAAAACATCTTAGTGTTTCTGCTTGGCTGGCAATTTCACACACACCAATTTGTAAATTATTAAATTGATAGTTCACCCCAAAATGAAAACACGTTATTTGAAATTTCAGACCTTAAACACGTTTGTCACATGCACACAGACTTGGCCACTTCAAATTATCTTCTTTTGTGTTCTGCAAAAGTCTCACAGGTTTAAAATGACAAGAGATTGGGAAAAATGAAGACAGAATTTTTATAATTTGGTGAACTATCACTAATTTAGTGAAAGACTATTCCCAAAAACGGTGTTGCTTTGGTTAGTACAAACTGTTGTTTCATGTCCCAATAGCAAGCGGATCGGGACTGGTACATGATGGATGAGGGTTACGACGAGTTCCACAACCCTCTGACGTCCAGCTCGGAAGAATATGTGAAGAAGAGGGAACAGATTCTACAGAAACAGACCCAAAAACGCATCTCAGCACAAAAGAGGCAGATTAATGAGGTGCTGTTGCAGAGTTTGATGTGTGGATTCCAAAATTTGCATTTCTCTTGTGGATGTAGATGTCCTTACGTTCTTGTATCTCTCTCCAGGATAATGAACGCTGGGAGACCAACCGCATGCTAACCAGTGGAGTGGTACAGCGCTTGGAGGTGGATGAGGACTTTGAGGAGGATAATGCTACCAAAGTCCATCTGCTTGTCCATAACCTTGTGCCGCCTTTCCTGGATGGGAGAATTGTCTTTACTAAGCAGGTAAAGACCATCACACAGTTCTTTAATTACGACCTAATGAGCTGATTTGTAATTTAAAAACGGCATTATTAAGTTGAATGTTGGTTTCCTAAGTTTAAATACTTAATTTAGCAAATTGTGCGTTTGTTTTGGTTTTAATGCTTTTGCTGTTTTTCTTTGCAGCCTGAACCGGTCATTCCTGTAAAGGATGCAACCTCGGACATGGCCATCATCTCCCGCAAGGGTAGTCAGCTGGTCCGACGTCACAGAGAGCAAAAAGAACGAAAAAAGGTTGGTTTTATTTTTCACACATGTAATGAGACTATTCCCAGTGAATATGTTCATGTAATTGTTGCACTTTACAGGCTCAACATAAACATTGGGAGCTGGCCGGCACTAAACTGGGTGACATCATGGGCATCAAGAAAACAGAGGACGAGACAGCAGAGGGGGGGAAACCAGTAGGAGAAGATGGAGCTGTGGATTACAAGTAACTCATATTTTTTCAAATAAATATATTAACTAGCTGAACATAATTTTCCTTACAGACCTTCAGTTTGAATGGCTAGAAGTTTTAATGTCTTTATTTCAGAGCGGAGCAGAAGTTTGCTGATCACATGAAGGAGAAGAGTGAAGCCAGCAGTGACTTTGCTAAGAAGAAGACTCTTTTAGAGCAAAGACAGTATCTGCCAATCTTTGCCGTTCGCCAACAGCTGCTCAACATCATCAGGTAATAATCACAGACCTTTACATGGGTGAGGTATTCTCATGCTTTGTGTTGGGTCACACTGTGCTCATGCTTTGTTATTTTTGGGCTTTGGCAGGGATAACAACATTGTGATTGTGGTTGGTGAGACAGGCAGTGGGAAGACCACTCAGCTGACGCAGTATCTACATGAGGACGGCTACACAAGTTATGGCATGGTAGGCTGCACTCAGCCGCGTAGAGTGGCAGCCATGAGCGTGGCCAAAAGAGTCAGCGAGGAAATGAACAGTAACTTGGGAGAGGAGGTGACTGACATTTTATTTTATTTATTATTGTTATTTATTTATTTATCTGTTTTCTGTTTGTTTTTATACACTGGACCTAAAACATATCAGGGCTTTTTAAATTGTGGGCATCACCCCTGGGTTGGCTGTGGTTGGTATTGCGGGGCGGTTTGAGCTGATAAATAATCTTGTAATTAAAAACTGATAGCAAATGCAAACAGCAAGGTGTATTAAATATTTATTAGAAAAAAGACATCTTTACATCATCTTGCCGTCACTCCAATAGATACTCCATATTTTTATGGAGGTGCAGGGAAAAAAGTGAAACCCATACCAATGGTTTTAATCCATGTTCTATTCATGTATTTTATTACTGCCAAGATACAAAAGAATGGAGCATGGAAAGTTTGGGAATCTCTGCAGTTTCAATATTCTGACACCTAGTGGATTTTGGAAGACTAGCAGTTTATTCTGAAGTTCTTTTGACCATCACAGAACTTAAAATGGCTAATGTGGTTTTATTTTTACTATAAATAAAATAGAATTAATTAATATTAATAATTACAACTGAATTATAATATATAAAAATTGCCATTAATATTGACTGTTTTTATATAGATTTTTCTTGTTCAACTTTTTTCAACTTCAACGGATTTTTACCATGAAATGTGGTTCAGACATTCAACTTGCTGTTTGTTAATTTATACACCAGGTTGGATATGCTATCCGATTTGAAGACTGTACATCAGAGAAGACCGTAATAAAATACATGACGGATGGTATTCTCCTGAGAGAATCTCTGCGGGAATCAGACCTGGATCACTACAGCGCTGTTATCATGGACGAGGCTCATGAACGTTCCCTCAACACGGATGTGCTGTTCGGTCTGCTCCGAGAGGTAAGCACAGCTCTTCCTTTCAAGTGTTAACAATTTTTTGTAAAAAAGTTGTTCTTTTTTATTGAGGACTCTTTTTATCTTCTCACACAAATTATGGTTACTTTATTTAGGTGGTGTCTAGACGCTCAGACTTGAAGCTCATTGTCACGTCAGCCACCATGGACTCTGACAAATTTGCATCGTTCTTCGGAAACGTTCCTATTTTCCACATTCCCGGCAGGACGTTCCCAGTGGATATCCTGTTCAGTAAGGTGAGGTGTTAAAAGTGTCTTTAGTTCAGGTTAAATGTGTTTTGTGAGCTGTGTGTTTAAGATGTGTGTTGGTCTCCCTTAGACTCCTCAGGAGGATTACGTGGAGGCAGCCGTGAAACAAGCCCTGCAGATTCATCTCAGCGGGATGTCAGGAGATATCCTGATCTTCATGCCTGGGCAGGAGGACATTGAGGTGAGAAGGGTTTTCTTCATATGTAAGCATTCTTACATGGGAAACAAATTACAGTCTTTAAAAATGAGAAAGATAATCCAACACATCCATATAAGATCAGAAAACTTCAAAAATGTTCTGCAATGTTTTCAATTCCTCGGTTTGCTTCTAATTTTTTTCGTGATATTTTTATTGTAATATGATCTTTGGGGGGCTTTTATAACAAGTGTGATATATGTGATGTTGTAGGTGACCTCAGATCAGATTGTGGAGCGATTGGAGGATCTAGAGAATGCTCCGCCTCTCGCAGTGCTGCCCATCTACTCTCAGCTGCCCTCAGACCTGCAGGCCAAAATCTTCCAGAAGGTAATTATTTGTGAACACTAAATCGTTTCCCTAAATCAAATATTTCGAGATCTACAAACTTAAAACTGATTTTTACTAACAGGCTCCAGACGGAGTAAGGAAATGCATAGTTGCCACGAATATTGCCGAGACGTCTTTGACGGTGGATGGCATCATGTTTGTGGTGGATTCAGGTTACTGCAAACTGAAGGTACATCACTGAGCATTAATACAGCTTCAGGAACATCCAGAAGAATTCTCTCCCTAATCTAAATATTTTCTGTGTTCAGGTGTTTAATCCACGCATTGGCATGGATGCCCTGCAGGTGTACCCCATTAGTCAGGCCAATGCCAACCAGCGGTCTGGAAGAGCTGGGAGGACTGGACCAGGACAGTGTTACAGGTAAGAAGAATTTCAGATTATGTTTTACATGTTTATGTTAATTGGACAGATATTAGAAATATTCCTGTGTGTGTTTTTAAGGTTATACACTCAAAGTGCTTACAAGAATGAGATGCTCACCACCACTATTCCTGAGATCCAGAGAACAAACCTGGCCAACGTCGTGCTGCTACTGAAGTCTCTAGGGGTGCAAGAGCTTCTGCTCTTTCACTTCATGGACCCTCCACCTGAAGACAACATGCTTAACTCCATGTACCAGCTATGGATCCTGGGTGCACTTGATAATACAGGTAAGACCACCAGCAGTAAACCTCCTTACTTTTAAAGGTAAAAATGAAATGATTCTGACATAAATAACTTACCCTCAAGTTGTTCAAAACCTGTAAAAATGTCCTTGTTTAGTTAAACACAAAAGAAGATATTTTTAAGAATGTTAGGAACTGAGATGTCTCGGCGTCTTTGACTATCATAATGGAAAAAATATACATAATTCATTCCATTATCCAAAAAGAAGATAATTTAAAGAATGTTATCAACGTGGACTGTCTGATGCATCATTGACTTTCATAGTAGAAATGAAACGTATAAAAGAAAATATTTAATATAAATCAGAATTTAGGACAACATATATTTCCGAAGAACCTCAGACTTTCATTTAAGTTTATTCTACTGTGTTAAAACTAAGGGGTTGAGTATTTTATTTTTGGATGAAAGAATGCTTTAAAAGATTTTATCCTGAATGATCAGTTTGTGTCCTTATTTATATACAAATGTAAGAATGTACAAAAAGTGCTTGCATTTTTGACATCCACGTGATAATGAAATTCTTCAGTGAAGTATTAAAGGTCTTAACTAAGTTCTTATTTAAACTTCAGTAACTCTACGGTGTGACCAGAAAAGGATTGTGATCTTGTGATCCTGTATATCTCTCGGGGTTTGTGCGGATTTGACTGTGTAAAGCACTTTTCTTTCGAGCTCTGATTCGTGTTAACAGAAGATTATTTCCGATTAAAGTTTACCTGCCCTGCTTTTTCAACACTTTCTCGCTAATCTTCTTAGTCTGTCAAATAATCTCTGAAATCAGAGAGATTCTTGATCTGAATCTCCCAGCATCAGCACTTATGAGAAGCTTTCATTTGACTTGTGCTTGTATTTGAGGTTTCTCTCTTCTCTTATCTCAGGTTCCCTGACACCCACCGGACGGCTTATGGTTGAGTTTCCTCTGGATCCAGCTCTGTCCAAAATGCTCATTGTGTCATGTGACATGGGATGCAGTGCAGACATCCTCATCATTGTCTCCATGCTGTCTGTACCATCCATCTTCTACAGACCAAAGGTAACAGACAGATGTTTTGCAAAAAAGATTTGATATTTTGATATATAATTTATAAATAATCTTTTTATATATATAATTTTAAAAAATGTAAACACTGTTTAATTCTATTCAAACATCTAATGCAATGGAGATCATTTTGTTAGAAATATTTGCAATATTTTGTCTAATAATGAGTGAAGTTCATTTGTATATCTTTGAATTTGGTTGCTGTATTATATCTGATGTGATTGTCTAGGGTCGTGAGGAAGAGAGTGATCAGGTCAGAGAGAAGTTCTCCGTTCCTGAGAGCGATCACTTGACCTTCCTTAATGTTTACCTGCAGTGGAAGAACAACAATTACTCCAGCATCTGGTGTAATGATCACTTCATACACACCAAAGCCATGCGCAAGGTACATCAACCTGAACCTTGCAAGTTTATTTCTAAGTAGTGTTACTTTTTTATCATTTCTTATTTAATGAATATTAATCCATTGTGCTGGAGGGTCATTTTAAATTTTAAAAACAAACTTCATATAACTACAACCATTTTGGAAGTTGATTACTGTGCCTTTTATTTAGTTTTTTTGATTTTCCTTGTTTTTGTCTCTATGGATGCATCACAGGTGCGTGAGGTGCGATCTCAGCTCAAAGACATTATGGTGCAGCAGAAAATGAATCTGATCTCATGTGGCTCGGACTGGGATGTGATCAGGAAATGCATCTGTGCTGCGTACTTCCACCAAGCTGCTAAATTAAAGGTAAGGTACACAATGTAAAACCATCAGATGAGCTTACAATTCAATGTTCCATCCCTGAGTTTTCTTACCCGTGTGTCTGTGTTCAGGGAATAGGAGAGTATGTGAATGTGAGAACCGGCATGCCGTGCCATCTACACCCCACCAGTGCACTCTTCGGGATGGGATACACACCAGATTACATCATTTATCATGAGCTGGTCATGACCACCAAGGTATTCCCACTTTTCATTTACAACTCTTGAATGAAAGTGCCCTTGCTTTACACTTGGTAAATAACCAAAATATTGAATAGTATGGCAGGGCGGTAAATCTAAAATCAAAAAAATATATATTTAAATAAAATAGTTTTAGCTGTTGATTAAATATTTTTTGTAAATGAATATAATCTTTTTTTTAAAAATCATGCATTTTTCTACATGGTTATTTTTGTGAGAACATAAAATCATTCTCACATTAAACTCATTCGAACTAATTATACTTGACATTAATTATCTACATATGTTTTTAACCAAAATATTAAATAAAGACTTCTATGAATTAATCAATTCATTTTATAACATTTTAATTTAAGAAAAAGTAGCCAAACTATTTAATAAATTAAATGGTCATTTTCACGATGTTGGCATCGAAATTATATGGAATTCCTCAAAATTAATTTGACGATTATTTGTAAAAATCCAGAGAGATATTTGAATGTGTAACAATAACCAGTGCTCCACACAGAAACCTGATGTCTCCATCTATTTTATCTATTATTACATGATAAGAAGAGAGAAAATCAAGACACTTAAAAACATCCTGCAAACATACAGTTCTGTGAAAGGTCTCAGTACTGCATAGAAAAAAATCTCCCTGGATTATTACAAATAATGACAAAATAATAAAAGAAATGTCAATGTAGATCTCTCCAAGTAAGCAGTGATTTACTTATGTGTTGGTGTGTGTTTCAGGAATACATGCAGTGTGTGACAGCGGTGGACGGCGAGTGGCTGGCAGAACTCGGGCCCATGTTTTACAGCATCAAACACGCAGGGAAGAGCAGACAGGTAAATGACACACTCTTGATATATTTCACCAAACATCTCATACATTCCTCTCTCTCGTGCTCACATTTCCGTCTATCTTTCAGGAGAACCGACGGAGAGCTAAGGAGGAGATCACCATCATGGAGGAGGAGATGTCCATGGCACAAGAGCAGATCAAAGCACGTAAAGAGGAGCAGGAGAAAAAGAACAACTTCGGTAGCACAAGGTATTTCAAAGTCCCTTCCTCACTCTTTAAAAACGGATCTCGTACAAAATCCAAAACATCCCATTTAACGGAAACCCATCAAATGACAGACATGCCAAAACACTAATGTTCCAATTTTTCCGTCCGCGTTTATCCCCCGCCTCCTTCGCACAGAGGAGCATTTCTCATCTCTTTCCTCACTTGCCGTCGTCTTGTCTTCTCTGCGATGAGCTTTTCTCACCTCTCATTTCCACAGGAGAGAAAAAGAAATAATATTGACCCCGGGCTGATCCCCATTACTGTAGCAATTTAAATTGTGCCGGCGCAGATGGGGGAACAGATGCGGATGTTAATTTTCACACTAATCCCGGGAATTAATTTTACACACACCTGTCAGTTCTACAAAAGCAGTGAAATAACACTTTATTAATTAATCAGGACTTTTATCTCTGTATGGAAGCCTTCGGCTGACTGTCTGCATGATGGACGTACTGACAATAATCACATTAAATGTGGGGATTAGACTTTTGATTTGCATGATAGGGGATGTGGGTAATTAAGGTGTCGGATCTCTCTTGGGTTCTGATGCCTTCGTGAGGCTTTAAATAAGCCGGCGGAATGTTGCCGTCTGATCTTTTGATGAGATCAGAGCTCATCTGACCTGACCCCAATAGAGTAGCCGGTACAGGACACACAGAGGACAATGATGTGTGCTTTTTAAAGGGGAATACATTTATTATTTTTAAACTAAAGCTAATGGAAACGTTTACTCCGATATGTATCATGAGTTAGTCTACCCTACATCTCAGATGTATAACATCACTTTTTCAGTTGAACAGAAATGTTATTATCTTATACATCTCATGATGTATGAGCAAATGTCATTTTGTTATTCTTCAAAATCACACTTGTACATTGGACAGAAGAGAGAGGACAGGTGTAGTGAGGGACATGGAGGTGTTTATTGAGTTTGTGCTGGAGGGTCATGGTCTGATGGATGTGAGAAGAGAGAGAGTGCACACATGCAGCGCTGTAATTAAAGATGATAGATCACCATGTCAACCGCATCACATCTGTGTGCCGCTGGTCCACCAGAAACAAACTCCTTTTCTCTCCTTTAACGTCCTTACAGCAAATCTTCCACTTCTGTCACTGCATGGCACATTACAGTTACATCATATAGAACCTCAAGTATATGGCTTTCAATTTTCTGCCCCTTCCTCCACGGCTCATGCCATCGGTTCATACAGAAGTTTGGCCAAATGTTGCCTAGAAAATCTTGACATTATAGTCAAAAAATAACTCTGAATAAACGGGTGAACTTTAGTGGACAGTTGTAGCATCAGCCATCTAGGTTGAAATATGTCAAACATTTTGTACATTATACACAAAAAATTATAGATAAGTGTTGTTATAATTTTTTTTGTTTTCTTAGTAATATTATTATCTTTAATGGATATATTTATTAAATGAAATTAGTTTTTATCTTTTAGATTTTAAGTTAAGATTTAGATTTAGTTTAGATTAAAAAGCATCAGGCAAACGAATAAATGTAGTTGTTAGATTAAGTTAAATGTTTAGTTATATTCTTCTGTCATTTTCTATTTAATTTTGTATATTAAATATATATATATATATATATATATATATATATATATATATATATATATATATATATATATTCTTTGTTTACGATGTTGTGTAAGATTGATCTATTTGAGTTTTTGTTTATTATTCTATTTTAATGCCTTTTAAACTTACTTCAGTGTGTTTCTTAGGCAGAAATTTTCAGTATTTTTACGTGTTAAAAGATTTTATTTTAGTTTAAATTACCTTAATATGATAATTTACATTTGATGTATTTGGCAGATGCTTTTATCAAAGGGATTTACAGTGCAAAATACAAAACATTTTTTTGACGATGTGCAATCCTTGGGATCAAACTCATGTCCTTAGTGTTGCCAGCCCCATGCTCTAACCACTGAGCTACAGAAAGAATTGCATGCATTTTAAATATATAATACTGTTTGATGAATTGATTGTGATGTTCCTCATATTTGGGTGAAAGCATCTGCTAAAAACAAAGTATTTGTGCCTTCTAATCTGTTTTGATTATCTTGCAGGTGTGGCAAAAGGGTTTGATGTAGGTTTTTTAACAAATCTTCCAAAGTTCGATCACCCTGAAATAACAATATTCTTTTATTTCCAAATAGATCGACGAAGATCTGCACCCCAGGCCGAAAAGACGATGCACCCATGACCCCAAAGCGAACACCTGCACGATTCGGCTTGTAATGCTTGTTAAGGATTTCGTTAATGATGTAAAAATGTCATGGTGATGTGACTGATTATTTTTATTTTAATGTGATCATTTTAATGTGTGCTGGTCACATGCAGTTGTCCGTGTTGTCCAGCAGTAGGAGCAATTGTATAAGAGGAAAATCACCAAGTTCATCCTCAGACAGAAGTGTTTCCTGTGTCTCTTTTGGGAAAATAAGAGCAGAGATAAAATGTGTGTCAGTTCTGCGTTTGATTTTAGTGGTTAAGCATTGATTTTAAGTCATATGCTAACAATGACTTAAAAACATTTGCAATATTATTGTTTTATTTTCAATGTGTCCAATTTATTCATGGCCTGCTGTCATATTCTCTTTATTGTGGAATTATAATTTAAATTCTGTCATGTTTTGACTGGTGAATTGCAGCCGTTGTATCATTCTTTCTTCCAGAGAACAGAGAGATCGGCCATGAATATTAACTTCCTGTACTTTGATAGGTTAATTCCCAGCGGATGTACCATGTCTTTGTTATTCTGACAAAAACATTGCTAGAATATTTCATCATTCGGCTGAAATCAACACTGACCAGGAGGAGTCATATCCTGCATCTCCTTTGATGCAATTGGGCTGTAAGTCATCGAGCAGATCTGTAGTGTACAGAAAGAGATGACATGCTCAGACTGCTGTGAAGTGAGAAAATAAACTAATCAACTACTTCCCTCCGTGGGTCATTTCTGTAAGTTGTGTCTGTAAACTTTGATGTGTGAACAACTTTCATCTGGCCTTATTTTCAATGTGTACAGTATAGCTGTATATTGTATTTGTAGGGTGTTTAGTGTCTTGTTAAAATTTTGGAGAGGGGAGAAATTTGTTCATATTTTTCAAGTGTAAGAATGTTCACCATGTCGGATTTGTGTTGCAGTTGTAGATTTTTTTTTAATGCCGTAATAAACATTTATTTTTATGCATTTGGCATATACCTGTAAAATGTGGCTGAATATCCATGCTATACATTATATTACTTTAGCATGATCCATTAACAAATAAAAAACACATTTTAAAATATTTATTTAGACTTTAGAAAAACTTGTTTTCAAATATTACTTTGAAGCTTTCGCAAAACTTTTCCATCACAGTTTGCTGGTGCTGAAACTACACTTGATTTAAGAAGCTTTCTTTGGTGGTTTTTAATAAAATATCTTTAAAAAGGAACTCATGGTTATAAGTATGTCATTTAAAAGACCTCAGGTGTTACTTTGGTGCATCAAGATTTCATTCTAATAATCTGATTGAATATCCATTTTAGTTAAACTTTAGAGGTAAATTCAAGCCAAACTTAAAGGTACAACATACATTATATTATAAATACTTCAAATGCTTAAAGTGCACCTAAAAAAAGTTCACCTGTCTCCATAAGTCCCATAGCATTGACATTACCGTCTGTTCACAGAATTCACATCATTACTGCAAGGTCATCGGCCAAACAACTATTGAAATGAACAGGAACGCTAATGGGTTTTAAGGCTTTGGTTATTTTGAAGATCAAGATTGTTGGTAGTATGATGTGTTGGCTAAATGGCCAAAATTCCAACCAAAGTTTCGATTTATAACATTATTATTCAAGCTTAAGCTGAAAACAAAACAGGACCTTCTCTTAGCAAATAGAGCACACGATACTTTAAGTAAACCTTACAAAAATGCTTTATTTTATAATCTTACTATTTAAAACAAAGATGCACAGAACGGTATTCATAGTGATATCATTTAATCATCTTTTTATAACCGGAAAGTCTTTTTTCCCCATATAGAACTTTTTACATAGTTTTTTTATAGACAGAATGTTCTTCTATGGCACCATAAAGCACCTTTCTCTTTTACATTTACATTTACATTTAGTCATTTAGCAGACGCTTTTATCCAAAGCGACTTACAATAGTCGAGGAGACAATGAAGCGGTAAATAGCCGATACAACAATAACTTTTAAGAGTGCTTTATTTAGTTTTATTCTACTATCCCTTTATCTTTAATCAGATTATAATTTTTAATTTAGCGAAAACTCATTTTTCACTAAAATTCACAACAAGAGAAGAGGAGAGAACACTGTTCTATGCATTCAACACTTTTTCTTCTTCTTAAGCAAAGCAATGTCATAACTATGGCAATCTTATCACTATTCTTATGATTTGAAATTGTAGACCTAAAATGTGACTTTGACGTTATTAGTAAGATATATACTGTAAACAAGGATTGAAAATGCTTGAGTAAGAAATGCTTTTTGACTTGGCCTCATCTGAAAGCTTCGTGAACACATCTACTGAATCCCCATCAGTCCTGATCACATAGACACAAACATCCCACAACTGAATTATTCAATAGAGCCAGGGGACATTTAATCAGCTGTCCATCAAGCAGACAGGTGAGCTAATACACTCTGATTATAAAGATTGATGATCTGCCAGAAGCCAAACATCATTTTGTCACCTTTTGTGTTTGTTTTCTTCATTTCACAAGACATTATCATGATCATGACGCCACAAGAACATACAGGTCACATTATGTGTGATGTTGACGTCAGTCAGAGAGATTCTTTATTGTATGTGACAATGAGTTATGAGAAGACTTTCGTACTTCATAAGGTCATTGCTTTAAATTTAAAGGGACGCCTTATAATACAATTCTGCCATCATTCATTCACTCACTCACATTATGTTCAAAACCTCTAAATGTCTTTTTTATGTGGAACACAAAAGAAGATATTTTGAGAAATGTCTCAGTGTTTTGCATCACCAACATTCTCCAAAATGTCGAAATTATTCTTCAGAAAACATGAGGTGAACGTTTATTTTTGTTACTTTAGGATTTTAATTAATTTTTATTTTACAATGACTTTAAATACAACAATGTAAGAAAATAAATAAATAAAAATAAATGGTTAGCGTACATTTGGTTGTATTGTCATGGATGACATGTTGTTAAGTTATGGATCTGGTTAAATGATCATTTTGAGTTAGTAAGGGTTATTATTGTGTAGTAATACGTGCATACTATACACATGTTCCCTAACTCTACCCCTTCATAAGGGTCTTTGGGATAAACCCCCCTCAGTCACTTTAATGAGGCAAAGCTCTGATATTGGCTGACATTTTAAAATCCCCTTTCTGAATGGCAGTGGCAGCAGTCATCTTTACAACAGATATCTGCTGAAGGTCTCGGCGATGAGGATGGGAATTATAATGGCCTTGGTGTCACTGTGACTGGGAGCCAGTGGCTTAGTAAAATCTCACCTCACAGATGAGCTCCGGCATTCCCAGATGCTTCGGCTCTGTTCATTTTACAGTGGGCTTTAGAACAGATGCCCTCTGCTGCGCTCTGAGATTTGGGTGAACACAGAAGCTGAGATCATGTTCTGTATTTGTCAGTGCCAACAAAGAGAAAAGCAATAAAGGGTGATTCTTCATTTCAACTCTCAGTAGAGATCAACAGGAGATACTGCTGTTAAATGCCTTAAATCTAAAAGGACAAAATCAATATTAACTACATAATCATGTTAAAAAAAAGAGGAAAACATACCATTTACTCACCCTCGTGTCATTGCAAACCTCCATGACTTTGTTGTGCAGAACACAAAACACATTTTGAAGAATGTGCATAACCAAATAACACTGAACTCTTGACTTTCCTTGTAAGGACACAAAACAAACATTTTTAAAATAGCTTATTTTCTGTTTTATAGAATACACTTCAATAATTCATTTGACTTTGTAAATAACACAACAATAAAATGTTATATATTTACCTAGGACAATCTTTAAAAACATGAATTTGACTTTTTGCTGTGGAAAATATTAAAAGAATCGATTACTAAATATTTATACATATCAATTTTTATGTGAATTCTAATAAAAATATTAGAAATAATCAGATTAATTTTTTTACTCACATATAAACAACATGTATGAATGCACAACAATATATTTAATCAATTTCAAATTAATAATTTTTTTTATTAATTGAATAAAATGTATTGAACGACATGAGATTGAATTAATGTTGGCAGAATTATTTTCTGAATTATTTCTTTAAAGGTTTGAAACTAAATAAAAGCAAAGAAAAAAAATTGTGTTGTTCAAAATTTCTCAAACAATATTATAACATTTAGCAATTGTAATTCATGGATAATAAAATTTAAAAAATCCAAATAAAGCTATAATTTTTTTTTGGACAGAAAGACATAAATGAACGTAAAACAATTTATGAACTTTTACATTTTATTAATGGATTGACAGTAACAATCAATCATCTGCAACTAGACTGAAATGATCTACAGATCTGAATAAAAGATTTGAATAACTTCTGCTGATTTGTTACGTGTTAAGTTTCATCATTGCATTCCATACAAAACCATCCACATATGAGCATGAGTAAATCAGTTGTGTTACATCAACTGTGCTACACAAATGCAGATGAACACAAATAATACATGAAGTATTATTTATGTGGTTGTTCACAATCTGTCCTCATGACTGTATAGTTACACATTTGTTTTGCATGTCATTATGGGATGTATGGCTGCAGGGTAGAGTCAGCATGTGGGAAGTCTGTTAGAATCCAAACGCAGGGAATTAATAACAATTATTGGCATTCTTTAGTTTCTGCAGACACCTTAAGTGTCTCTTATTGACTCTGGAGCTAGATAGAATGTTGCTTATTGATTTTGTCTATGGAGAGGTGTTCCACTCATCCCGGATGGGAAGAATTAAGCCTCTTCTGCTTCTTGTCACTTTATACGGTTGGTGTCCCAACTGAACTTACAATGAATGACAACACAAAACTACTCACTTCCTGTATGAATAATCTGATCAATTTAACTATAAACACAACCTTGTGTTTCACAGGGAAATAGAACGTTTTCTTCTAGACACCCGTTGTGTTCAACTTTCATTTGTTTCTTCAATAATGAAAATCACACAATGTGTCAGATTTATTGACTGATTGATGTTAAGAAGGAACATGATAAGTGAGAATAAGATTTATATTATTTAATCAAATGCGGTATCACTTACTGTTATATACATTTCAAAAATGTAATGAAATATTTTTTTTTCACTTTTATTTTTTCACAATCACAAATTAACATAAGCAGCACTGAAACATTAACAACAGATCAGTCTATTAAAGGACCATATATTATTTCAATATTACAAAATAATTCTTACAATTAATTTTTTTTAAATAATTGTCCACATTTAATAATAATAATAATTATAATAAAACATAAAATAGTGAAACAAACAAAGGGAACAATGGGAATTATAAAACAAATTTAACATATAATGAAATATAATGAGACATTTTTCCCAAAACTTGAGGATGTAAACAGGTGGGTATTTATAAAATGTGCATACACATAAATTTGACTCTAGAGTGCATTTATAAACATTTATTAAAATGGTCTTTAACTTAAGTTTTGGTAAACATAAGACATTCTAGATGTAAACGATTGGGATATTAACCCATGCTTTTTTAGTATGGTAATGACGTAAAGGCCAGAGACAATTAAGCAGCGCACAATATCAAGATCATGAATGATTTATAGATATTACATCTGAAGTTTTCTGAGCGTACATTTTATAAATCGCACATGAACATCGTAATGATGGAAAAATGTAGAAATAAGGTCTATGGAGAGCTCCTATATGTCTTAATGTGACAAAGACACAATTACAATATAGAAAATGAATACAAAGATCAAGAGGACTTGCAGATGAATCCAGAGTAAGAACTTAGTCTTAATAGAGGCAATCTGGGATGAAGACATGATTTGGGGTTTTATAAATGGATAGTCCATAAATGATATATTTCTATTTTAAATATGAATTAGCTATCACTCTATAGGACACATGTATGGTTTAATAGCTAACTACAGTAAATACACAAAAATAATGGTATATGCTGCTTCCTTGAAATTTAAGAAACCATTATTTAAAGGAAAAAACTCATATAAAACATTTAAAACTAACAAAATATTTCTCTCCTTGTCTAAAGAGATTAAAGAAATCATTTGGTTGTGACTACACAATCTCTGTCGTGGTAGGAGGCATTTTTAGTGACTTTCTCTGGAGTTTTTTAAGGCACTAAAGGTGGGTCCATGCGCCGGTACACTCTCATTCAAGCTGCAGGAGGTCAAGAAAAAGCTTTCTCCATCTTCAGGTTCTGCTCACTGTGAGAAACAAAAAATGTGACATTTTTATTTGCAACCAGCAGACCATAAAGAAGGGAATTTCAGATTTCAACTGGCCCAGATCTATTAACCATCCAATCATAGATGATGTCCATTACATGTATATCACATGTTCAATTTGAGACAAACTACACTTTTAACCAATTGATGACATCATAGTTTCATGCATAATGCACACTGAGGATGTGATCAACTTTGCATGAGAGGTCAAGGACCACCGATATCTATAGCAAGTTCAGCAGATATAATGAGCACTCTTTCTTTCTCTGTCTCTCTGTCTCTCTCTCTCTCTCTCTCCCCCGAACAGTTCATCAGTTTTTAACTGGCACTGGCGCTCCCCGCGTAAAATAAATCCAGCTTATTAACCAAATAAGTATCTTTTCTTCCACCTTTTCTCCGTGGCTGCATGTAAATTTCCTGAACGCCTCGCCGCCCGTGTCGGACAGCTTAGCATGTACAATGGACTTGTTGGCTGCATGGATGGTATGTCTAACGCAAGCCCTTTCCCGCTGTTTAATTCCGCATGGATAAGCTGGTTGGTACATGCAAAATTATTCAAATGCAGATAATTAGCCTGAGAAACAATCAGCGGTGTGAATAATAATCCGCAGCGGTGAACATTATAACTTTCAGGCAAGAGAATAAGACGGATGTAGCTACCTCGGGAATGAGCTTATCAAATAAAGCTCGGGAAAATGTGCCCCGAATGAAATGAGTCAATCATTTTAATGTGTGAGAGAAGCCCTGCGGAGAACAAATAAGCAATCACCGCATCACGCCGGGCGAGCGATTGAACCTGCTGCACAATTAGGCAGGGTCACATTCGGTTTAGGCCTTGAGCGCTCCGTGTGCTAATGAGCTCTCGGCACATCAGGGAACAGGGAAGACAGACAGATACGGGGTTCGAGAGGATCCAGAGCCCAAGAGCGCACCACTTATGGTGTTAGATTTAGCGCTTCATTAAAAGTCGAAGCGATGAAGATGGAAGGTGCTGAGCGACGTGTCCGAGACGTATGCGACACCGAGGGTGAAGTCTGCGGGCATGAGGCTGACAGACAGCTGGTAATAAGGGCAGTTAGCAACAGACAAACACTCAGGTAAGGCATCCTCACCGCAAGGAGGGTGAACAGGCCCCGTGGCGCGAGCTTTCAAAGCAAAGTCAAAGTTATTAAGTATTCAATCATATAAAAGGGAGAGGAAGGCGTGAAAGGTTGCGGACCAAAGCACTTTTGCTCCAGTGCATTAAGAGGCGATGCAGCGGCTCCAGGACTGCGTGAAAAGAAATAGATTGCCTTTCTGGAAGATGGCAGCTTCCTGGAACCCCCCACCTCTTTTTCTCTTTAATAACTGCAATCTGCTGTGAAAATCTGATCCCAAGTACCATTTATGCTGCATCCAGATAACTTCTGCTCGAGAAAGCGTACAATATGAATATTTTATTCGCTGATATCCAAATAAACATGCTAGGCTTTCCATCAATCAGAGGACGCGGGTGAAGCGGAAAGGGAAAATCGCTAATGAATAGCGTCTTGTAAATGTACACTTTTGAGATTGTAGATACACATTTATGTGTTTTAAGAAGGGGTGTTAGATCTTGATCAATGCCAGCCAATAAAACATGACCATGTGTACCCGCCTTAACTGTGGCATGAACTCAAGCATTCCATTTTGATGAAGCGTCTGAGGCTATTCTGAGTTATTTATCAAGTGATTCTGTTATTTACTAATGGCTTGATCTAACGTTACTTATCTTTGTATCCTGAAGAGCTCATCCTTACACATGTGAAATCTCAGTAGATTTGTGACCTGAGAGATCCAGTAATGACATGAAAGCTTCTTCATGCTAGCAGGATGAAGCCTGTACATCAATAAACCAAGACCATTTACTCTGTTATCTATTTATTTGTATTTGACTTTATCTGAGAGTCCTGAAGGTATGTCTGAAGAAACAAGCTGTGTTTTGTCCTGCTGCTTTCACATCCAACAGCAGTGGAAAACACACTTTCATGAAGGGATGGTTAAAAAATAAAACCTTAGTCATCATTTATTCATCTACATGTTGATCCAAATCTGTGCCACTTTCTGCCGTGGGCTATGTGGAACACAAAAGGTGAACTGATATCCTCTACCCATTTTATTTGATGAAAATATTTGATTTATTATAGATAAGTCTTATGTGCGCAAATACAAGCTGGAAGCTATCAAATGCATTAACTGATCCTCAACGTCCTTTCCTGTTTGAAATTGGTATCTTTTTCCAAAATCCGTAGCAACACCAAGGTCATGGGTTTCATCTGAGGTTTTAAACGTATCCAAAAACAAATGTATAGTATATTGAAATATAAAATGCTTTGGATAAAAGCGTTTGCCAAATGCATAATTGTAAATGTTATTTCACATTGCATTTCACAAGTTGCCTGAGAGAACATTTAAGAAAAAAACGTTGATGTCTCACAGAATTTGATTTGATTTTATAAATATATAAGCATAACATTTCTACACAATGTATATCCAAGAATCGTCTTCTTGCAAATTATGGAAAGTTCTGTAATGGTTGGAAAATAGTAAAGTCATACAGAATGTGAACAACATGGAAGTAATATTCATTTTTGGCTGAAAGATGATTTTAAACATGCCACAGCGCTCTTTGCATTATACCTCAATGTCAGTACATTTGCTAGTTGTGTCCCAAATATAAGACAACCCCCTTGAACCTGAAGATAAATCCTATGGCATATTTCATTGTTTCACACTGATAAAATAATTTTGATGCCACCCTTTGTTGTGGTTATTTTATAGATACATAAAAGCTTGAAACTCAAATATAAAACGACTCAGATGTCTCCAGTGTATTTATGAAAACATAACATCTTATTTTCATAGCAATGTGGCTTTCTATACTTTTGTGTCTCTAACTTTTTCCTTTTAAAACTTTAGAAGTAGCATAACAGTCTGTCCTTGAGCAGGTCACTGTCTCTCCTGTTCTTTTCATTCATCAACAATGAAAAAAGGTGCCATGTGCAGCAGGTTCTAGACCTTGAGAACAAACAGGGAGGAAAATGGATTCAACCCAGCTGGACAGGCTCATCAATACGGTCAACACTGCCTGGATGATTGGGTTCAGACCGGCAGGTCCAACCCTTGGGCCTCCAACATACTGAAAGTTCTCCAATCATCTCTAAACTTTTCCTTTCCAATTTCACAAGTGTGAATCAGATCAGACTCTATTACAGAGGATAAGCCTTTACCTACAGAGCAGGATCATCTCCACAGCGAGGGAACAGACACTCCAGAATGAGATGGCTAATAGTGACACAGACCTGGGATCAGGTTATAGGACACCTTTTCTCTGCATCTGATAGAAATACCAATCTAATCACAACAAAGAGCATCTGCCTGATACTATGCATGAAAGTATAGGATAACACAGAATAGGAGACATGAAGAAAAATAATGAAAAGGTAGAGTGAGAGAGATATGTAATAAGGACTGACCGGCATTCATGAGTGGAGAAGAAAGACCAGACTGGACCATGAATTGAGACAAGGCCTGCATATGAGATTTAAGGTTTAATATTTATATGAGGGTCAGAAGTTTATACGAAGTCTTTGGTTGTTACGAAAAAAGAAAAGGGTTCAAAAAGAAAACAAATAAGAAATCAGCCTAAATATTATTTAAAAACGAACAAAATTAAAATTAAAATGTTGCCATAGCAATAAAATTAAAAGAGGTGAGACGCAAATGAATTAAATACTTGAAAAACTAAAGCTACAAAACAAGAAACTCAAATGAAGATAAACATGAAAAATTATTTCAAATACTCAAATAACAAATAAAGCCAACAAATAAAAAAGTAAACTTAATCTATAAATTATAAAAAATAATTTAAAGGAGAGACAAATATTATTTAAATAAAATGAAATTCCATTAAAGTACAGCAATATTAAAAATAAAAGTAAAGGAATTAGCTTAAAACAATTTCACTCTTAATAGCAGAAATAAATATTACTATTACTAAGCTTATTATGGCCATTTTTTGGGAAGTGAAATAATTGTTTTATTTATTATATTTTCTCATTTGTTACCTTAGACTCTGTCTACTTCTAAGAATATACTGTAAATATTAAGTTGTGAAGGTGAGAGTCATGATTTTCTTGTCATTTCTAAAAAGACAACGCCATTAGATTTACTATCATACAAGCATTATAGAAAATGGGAGATGGAGTATGCTGACACATCTGGTGTTGTTTAGAGCCTCTTTACTGGAGTATATATATATAGTCTGTGCTGTGTTACCTTTAGTCTCTCTGCTTCCATTCTCTCATTATCCTGATCAGCCTTCAGTCTCCTGATCTCACACTGCAGACCTTTCATTTTCTCCTGAAGGTGACTGCACACAAGCAAGGACCAACATTACGACCTAATCCAACTTCATATTTTAGTATGCACATTTGCTATTACTTGGATCCCAAATTCATGTTTGTACACACTTCAAGCTAAGAGGAAAGAGTTGGGAAAGGGGAAGCAGGGCTTACTCTCTTTCAGCTGTCAGGTGGAAGATCTTCTTGCTCTGGTCTTTGATCTGGAGTGCCAGTTTCTCATTAGTGTGTCTGGATAGGAGCAGGGGGAAAGATAATGGCCAGCAGTAAGGATGCTGCAAGCTGCTGTCACAATGAGCCATGATGCTGAATGATAATGATCCGATCATTATAACAGAGCTTCTGTACGGATGCTAAAGTTCTGCCACCTCAGACACTTTCAACACTGGTTTATTTAACTTGAGAAAAATCTCATTTTAAATGAAAATCTAATGTGATGTAGTCTGCTACTAAAACATAATTTTATATTTAAGAAAAATCTTACTTCTGCTCTTTTAGCCACTGGTTGACATTGGTCACAACCAGCTCACTTTCCCTGTGAAGACGAGAGCTGTCAGATCGAGCGTCCCCCAAACACTTTCGTAAAACTTCCACCTCACACACGGCTGCATTGTACTTCTGCTCCAAAGCATCTATCTTTGAGTACAAATCCTCAACCTGCACATATATGTTACCCAACAATGATAATTCTGTTATCATATACTCACTCTCTTGTTAAGTCAAACCTGTATGAATGTCTTTATTCTGCAGAACACAAAAGAAGATATTTTGAAGAATGCCGGAAACCATTAACTTATTGTATGGACACAAAACCAATGAAAGTGGATTGGTGCCAGATCCGATCATTCTTCTAAATATCTACCTTTTGTATTCTGGAGAAAAAAGAAAGTCATACAGGTTTCAAGCAACACAATGATCAGTTTTGGTTAACACACAGGTCTGACTGACCTGGGATACTTTGGCATGGTGGTTCTCTTCGAGAGATGTCATCTCCATCTTCAGCATTATAACCTCTTTCTCTCTGGACTGCAAGGCTGTCATCTGCTGCTGTGCCCACTGCTGGGAGCGTGCCAGCTGGGTGTGCAGATCTACCAGTCGCCTCTCACATGCCCGCGCCTGATGGAAAAGACAGAGAGAGACTACTCTTTATTTAAGAAACACTAAAGAAATGTATTCTCTTCATCACTTTTTGTCAAACCAAGATAAATTTACTTGAGAAGAACACATAAAACAGTTTTAGGAGAATACAATTTGAATTTTAATAATTTTCTTACCCAGTTCACAAAACATTTTTTCTTGTTTTACTCATACAACTCAACACATTTGATTTGATTATGTTTAAAACAATCTGCCAGAGAGGTAAGGAAAAACATTTCATTCAAAACATTTGCTCTGAAGACGGCTCTTATTATCTAATATATAAGATAATACGTTTATATAGCTTGAAGGATGTGAGCCATTTGTATGTTAAATTCCCCAAACAGTGTTAACACTGCATTGGTTTAAGGCCCAAGCAATGTTTGAGTTTGCCCTTTGCATAATTGATAGAATCCGTGGTATTATAATATAGTTGTTTTTTAGATTAAGTTTTTATCTAGTTTTACCAATATTTTCAATACTACATTTTAGTGTAATTCCCATTTTAATTTGGTGCTTTTATATAGTTGTATTTCAATTCTATAATTATTATTTAAATGTATTTTTTTCCCAATAATATTTAGCTGTTCTTTTAATTATTTTGTTTATTGAATGGCCAGACCAGAACCATCATGTTTAAGTTTTACAATTCACAACAGAAAAGAAATTATTGATTTAAATGAAATCAATATTTGAATTATTAAAATTGAATACCACCATTTCAGTCTGTTGTTTTCTGATAACCTGTGATCAATTATTTCTTAAAGTTTCCAATTTTTAACTTGTTACACCACTATAAACTTTTAACACTACAGTAAAAGGTCTGGTACTCGACTGGGAGCAGGAAAATATTCTGGTGGGGTAAATAATGACAGTTTATTGCATGCTTTCTTTCTGTGATAAATTGACAGATCATTATTAAATAGATAATAAAAACTGATTATTTAATTGATAGCTGGATATTCTCTAGAGAGTCTATGATTTTTTCCCCCCAAGGTTTGAGTATCTCTGACTTCCTCTAAGGTGCATGACGCTTAAGATCATGCAGCTTAAAATTATGATGCTTAAAATACATTTTATCCTAAATGTTTTATCTTTCTGTAATTTCAAACATCTATGACTTTTCTGCTGCAGAACACAAACGAAGATATTTGAACCTTGTCTAACCGGTTAGTTTTCAGAATACGAAAGGCAAATGGGGCCGAGGTTGTTTGGTTACCAACATTCTTTAAAATATTAACCTTAGAGTTCTGCAGAGGACGACAAAGTCCCTTGAAGATGATTAACTACCCAAGAAGTAAAATACTGGACCAACATATCTTATATGATTTATAAACTACATATTTTAAGAGGTCCTGAAAAAGCACCCCAGACTGGGTAACAATTATGATATGATTTACAAAATCAAAAATATTTACTGTAAAAATGGGTACATTATTCACTAGATAAAAAATTGTCTTGGCAAATATAGTAATGGCCAAAAAAATCCAAGACAAGAACCAAGAACCAACCAGAACCTACATGTTTAATAATCTCAATGATTTTGACGTGCTGCTTTCACAATGATGTATAAATCTACGTCCCTGAACTAATTACTACAACATTTTCTTCTGATGTGATAAAACCATCCCAGCTAATGCAATTTTTCCTCATATGAGATCTTTGAGGATATGAGAATTCCTCTTAAATTAAGCTAGTTTCATGACGAACAGTGCTGACATTGTGCAAGATGGTGGAGTACAATGACCTTTATCCAACACACACGCTGCAGAGGAAAGGCAATAAAAGCCAGACAAGAAAAGACAATTAAAATGCTGTACGTGTCTAAGCGGGTTATGAGGCCGTCTCACACACCTGTGCAGCTTTATATCTACTCTAATCCCTCTGTGATAACACACACAAACGCACGCACACACACACACACACACACACACGCACGCACGCACGCACGCACGCACGCACGCATACACACTTAAATGAGATTCTCAACTCATCAGTTTCTTCAATTTACACCTAGATTTATAGATGGAGGCTGGAGTGCATTTGCAAAAGTGCACACGCTAACTGTAATGACAGCATTTCTCCCAACACAAACACACACTCCATATGAATACACAACCTTATGCAACCATAATTATCTGTGAGGCAGAGAAACAAACAAACAAACAAACACACACACACACACACACACACACACACACACACACACACACACACACACACACACACACACACACACACACACACACACACACACACACACACACACACACACACACACACACACACACACACACACACACACACACACACACACACACACAGAGAGAGAAATGATAGCCCCCTTTGTACATGTGGCTGTCTGCCCCCTCTCTCCTGCACGCTGCGTTCCACACGACTGGCAAGAATCATTACTGGCCTTCCTCTGATAGCGCGGCAGCACCAACAGCAATTATTTTTAAAAGCTAGAGCTGAAAAAAGACAAGCGATGCACAACACACACACGCATAATCATTATTTCTGCTGTCGTGTCCGCAGGAGAGTGTGTGTGGAGAACTTGGACAGTGGAGGCATATTTTTATTGTTATTCGGTGAAGTTCCCTGACCACACACTGACACAAACTGGTTATCCAAAACCAATTAAGGGGGCCAGACTTACCCCACACTGACAGCATTTAAAAATGAGAGGGAAAGAACAGATTAAATAAGTGACCTGGTACTAGAACCACTTATAACTTCTCCACTACTAGAGTTTACCTCTGAATGGACAATGTCTGAAGTTTGAGTATCTCTAAGGTACATAATGCTTAAGGGATACTTCACCCAACATACAAATTTTATGGTAATGGTTCACCCACATGTCATTTCAACTCTTTATGTTTTGTTTATGTTGAGGAGCACAAAAGAAGATATGTTGAGAAATGTCTCATTGATTTTGTGTATAAAATGTAAGTAAATGGGGGCTGAATGAATGGTTCACTCAAAATATACATTTTATCAAAAATGTTTCATGTGATGGAAGTCAGTTGGGAAGGATACTCTGTGGTAACCAACATTCTTTAAACAATACCAGGGTGTATGACGCTTAAGGGAATAGTTCACCCAAAATATACATTTTATCAAAAATGATTTACACTCATTTTATCCCTTTATACCACTTTCTGCTGAGGAACACAAAAGAAGATATTTTGAGAACCGTCTCATTGGTTCTATGCACATACAATAGAAGTCAATGTGGGCTGATGTCGTTTGGATCTTTTAAACATTCTTCTAAATATCTTCTCTAATGTTCTCCAGACGTCTCTTTACGATTACTACATGTAAGTCATAAAGGACATGTTTTTGGACCAACATCTACGCATGATTTGAACACAAGGATAGACCCCTGAAAATGCGCTACTGTTTAGTCATACCTCCTCTTGAGAGCATCTGCTCTCACTGTGAACTCTCTGTAGATCTGCAGTCAGCTGTCTGACCCTTTCTTCTTGAGCTGCTCTCTCCTCTGTCAGCTGGAGCAGACACTGTTGGAGACGAACCTGCTCGCTCTTCTGGGCCACCACCTCACGACTGCATTCAGACAGCTAGGACCGACAGAACAAAAAGATGAAACTGTGACTCAATGAATGTCTATGAAAGCATTTTAAAACACATTTGGAAGCAAAGGCAGTATCCTCTGTAAATACAGCTGTGTTAACTATTTCATGATCTGTTTTTTATTTGCTATTTACAGATGTGTGTTGATGCAAAATTATGATTTTTATTTTTTTTAGAATGTACATGCCACATTTCTACAACATTTAAATACAAATACTGCTTCTTTTGCATTTATTTGCTGAAAATGAATACCAGAGAAACTGGCCAACAAAATTAGTTTATTTTTTCAGTATATTCACAACAGCAATTAAGTAATTTTATTTCAGAAAAGTTAAACAAATACTTTTTATGTTATTACTTTTATTTTAAAACAGTTCTCATGTGTTTTGTCATGCTGTCAGTTTTTTCCTACACCGTCAGATGTCTTTGTCACTCCTGAGGTTTGAGTTTGTTGAAATTCAACAAACACTGATCGCTAGTATCTTTTGTGAAAAACAATGCCACAATGCATTATGACAAACAAAAAATCTAATACTAATTAATAGATTTTCAAGTCACAGTGACTTGAGGTTCCACTTAAGCCTGTTGTCAAACAAAGACACATTTTTGTGTACAGTAGTGAAAGATATCTCACCAGCTCCATACACTCTTTATGAGATGCTTGCGCTGTACTGAGCTCCAGCTTGAGATCTCTTGCTCTATGCTCGGCCTTGGCTGCTTCTCGTACCCCCTGCTTTCCCCTCTCTCTTTCCTTCTCCAAATCAATCATGAGCTTTGAAAGTGTGGCTTGAATTCTGCTCATCTAAGACCAAAAAAACAGAAACAAATTTAACAAATCCATCTTGAAATGAACAAAATAAAAATTCTGTCATCATTTACTAATCCTCATGATATCATCTTTTGTGAAGTGATGTGTAGCGTGGCCAAGAATGGGAATTTGTGCACTGCATTTAACCCATCCCAGTGTACACAAACAGTAAGTGAACACACATACTGGTTGAAAATACACCCAGAGCAGTAGGCAGCCATGCTGCGACGCATGGGGAGCAGTTGGGGAAAAGGTGCCCTGAATTGGGATCACGAGTCCAACACTGGAACCATCAGGCCTCGACTCTTTCTTCTGTTATTTACAAAAGAAAGAGTCATGTACAGGATTTCATGACACGAGTGTTAATAAATCATGACAGAATTAGAATTTTGGGGTTACCTATTTCTTAAATATCACAGTTACCATAACGTTTTTAATCTAATGTCCAAGCTTGTACCCACGTAAAAGCACACTATCAACCATCCAAGTAAAGAGTGGACTACAACAATATGAACTGTATGGTTTAAGGTTTTATACCTCTTGATTGTGTTTCTGTACTTGTATGTCTTTGGTCTTCAGTTCTTTTGTACACAGCTGCAGCTGGATCTGACTGTTTGCCTCTTTATCCCTCAATCTGTGGGTGATGCTGTGCATTTCAGACATGCGTTCCTGAAGTGTGTTTAAAAGCTTCTCCTGCTCACCCAGCTACACACACGCATGCGCACGCACGCACGCACACACGCACGCACGCACGCACGCACGCACGCACGCACACACACAGATTCAAAGAGACAAGACAGACAGTTGGCAATCTCACAATCTCTTTTAGCGCTACAACAGCGCAGAGGATCACAGATAAACCTGCATTTCACAGATGACATATTCATTCAGATGGCTGGCTAGATTACAGAGATTCTCTTGCATGACAGATATTAAACAGGCATTAAGAAGATTAATTTGAAAGTGCTGCTGAGCTGGGAAGTTTCGCATCAGATCTTTGACAGTGTCTAAAGATAGATGAGTACATTTATAACCAGATAAGTAAATGGTAAATAGCTAAAATCTCATCTGCACAGAGAGGAAATAAAATCTTATTGCATTCAGATTTGCGGATCGTTTAAATGAAAACGTAGGTTTAATTAATTTGACAAAATCAAGAAAAACAATTGATTATGGAGAGTTATGGATAGATCACTGCTCACAAGTCAAGGATTACAGATCCAGATGAAAATTGAAATAAAGATATTTGCAAGTTCCAAGAAGAAAAAACTAGGACAACTTAAGTCAAAGAGAAACCATTATTATTATAAAAAAAGGTGACAAATGAATTCAAAATATTTTTAGAATACTTTAAATACCTCCAAACTAAACTGAAAATGACTTTATAATT
This sequence comes from Triplophysa yarkandensis, assembly GCA_033220385.1. Lineage (NCBI taxonomy): Eukaryota > Metazoa > Chordata > Actinopteri > Cypriniformes > Nemacheilidae > Triplophysa > Triplophysa yarkandensis. Next base: position 11,436,444 of record CM065654.1, on the reverse strand, counting down.
ATCACAGTCTTATGTCACTCAAACCGTGTGACTTCTCCTACTGGAATACCAAGAGTTATTATAAAATAAAAATGTCAAAGCTTCTATGTTTCCACAGAAATACTGTCAAGTTCAGGTGAAATTCAGCTTGATTTATTAAAAAAAGATATTATTTTGAGATTTAAACCCCGGTCCCTTTGCAGATTTAAAAATATTCTATATTATACAAATAATAATGTCTTATACAATAATATTTAATCCCATAAGGCACCTAGTGAGCTAGGACCACCACAACAAACCAAATATATTTTTCTTTGCACTATTTTGAGCTGATGTCTCGATGTCTAGTCTGGTCTCTCTCTGGCACAGTGTCTGCTTTCATTCCTTACCAACGACTATGACATCGAACTTCCACTAAACCACACACAGCCACTTAAAGACAGTTCCGGGTTGATTGTCTCTAACCTTAGTTTGCAAGGCTGAGAAGTTCTCGCTGCCAATAATCAGCTCTTTCTGGATCTCCTGTTTCTCCTGCTGGAGTCTCATGACTTCCTGATGAGTGCTGAGCACTTCCTGCCTGCTGCTACTTACCTCCAACTGCAAACACTCAACCAGCCGCCTGCACAAGACACAACAAACAATCCTTGAAGTATTGTAGAAAATGCCATATTTTCAGAATCTAACTGAATGGTGATAGTTTGTAACGTTTGTGACATGGGAACAACAAATAAAAAAAAATCATAAACAAGGAGCAGAAATTTAGTCAAATAAATGAAAAACAAGCATCAAATAATAATACACTGCAATTATAATAATTTTGATATAGAGGCACGTAAACTTTGGTTCCTTATATAAATATTGTAGTCTTTTCAACAATTTCTGGAAGTCACCAAGTAATTAATACAATGATGGTTTAAAGCTTTACCATTTGCATATCATATTTGTAACTTTGTTATCAGCTTGCTTATATGAGAGATTTCAATGTAAGTAAGAACTATTGAGAGAATTGGCTCTACTTTCTATGAGCGCTCAATTATTGGCACTTGGAGATTGCAGGCCATCATGCTCTTTAGAGTACAGCAAACACTAAGGTATGACAACAAAACCTACACTGTGAGCATGAGATAGATTTTAAACCTTCTTACAGAGGGACAGCGTGAATATTTCATTAATGTATCTAAGCATAATAAGGACCGAACTGTGATGAATTTATTGATCACTTCACCTTGACCCAGGAGAAACAATTTAGAATCAGTGAACAGAACCAAGTAAGTGTATTTTGATTCTAGCCCTGTTAGGTTCAGTTTGTTCTTTGTATGTGTAATACTGACATGTCACACGGTATAGCGGAGTTGTTCACATTAGCTCATGTCCTAGTTTCGTTTGTTTATTTTGGGGGGGGGGGATTGGGTGCATTGAAGACATGTCCATAGCCAATATACCTGCCCAACCCACCAGCCAACTACCTGCCAGCTGGATCCTGTCTCCCACCAATCTTCTTCAGGCTATATCTTCACCGGTCTTTCCTGCTCTCACCCACATCATCAACTCATTTCTAAATTCTTGTAGATTTCCTACAACTTTTAAAGAGGCTTACATCACCACGCTGTTAATAAAACCTATTCTGAATCCTGCACTTCTGAAGAACTACAGTCAGGTATTTCTCCTGCCCTTCATTGGCAAAACTTGAGCCAATGATTATCATCAATAATCAACTGTCCTCCTTTCATACCATGAACAACTTTCAGGACGGCAACCAGCAATGCTTCAAGAGTGGGCACTCCACTGAGACTGCCTGCTTTCAGTTGTAAAAGACCTACTGACAAGATCAGACGGTTTCAACCTGCATCACAGGATGCCTGAATGACATCTTTCTCTTGATAGGAAAAACACCTACAGCTGAACATTGTGAAAACTTCTTGTCATCTCTGCTGACCCGAAGATCTGTCACAACCTATCTATTAAACTAGGATAATCTGTCATTGTACCCTCAAGGACAGCCAGAAACTTAGAAGTGGAAATCGATGATCAGCTAACCTTCACGGATACTGTAGCCAGCACTGCAAGGTCCAGCAGATACATTTTCTACAACATTAGCAAGAATAGAACCTTCCTCCCGGAGCATGCTGCACAAATTCTAGTGCAGTTTCAAGTCCTGTCCATGCTGTACTTCTGCAATTCCTACTCGCTGGACTCCCGGCCTGCCCTACTAGAACTCTGCAGATGAAACAGAACACGGTTCGAAAGAATGGTCTTCAAGGAACTGAAAAGAGTGCACATAAAACCTCTCTTCGTTACACTGACTCCCTATGGCCGCTCGCTTTGAATTCAAAGCTCTTCTCTTAGCCTACAAGACCGCCACAAGTTAAGAATCTTCTACCTTCATTCGGCTGATTCACAGGTATGTTCCCTCCCATCCATGCGCTATGCTAATGAGCAACCTCTTGTGGTGCCGTCATAAAAGGTAAGAATTCGCTCTCACGTGTCGTAAGGTGTGGCCAAGTATGGTGTCCCATTTTTGGAACTTGTGCTCTGCATTTAACCCATTCCAGTGTCCATCTTAAAAAGGCGCCTAATAACTTCTCTGTTGTCTAGACCTGAACCACAAAACCTTTATCCTCACATTCTCACTGTTTCTGTACTGTGCCTGGCTCTTATGTTGTGTTTATCTAACTAGGACTATTATTATTTCAATGATGTATGCTTTGTTACCTCTTGTACTAATTGCTTCTTTTGTGAAACTCACTTGCAAATCTGGATAATTTGGATAAAAGCATCTGCTAAATGAGTAAAAATCAAACCCAACAAACACAGTAAAAAGGCTAGAAGAAATTCATGGGCACAACAAGAAAAAGTAAAGCCATGAAGAAGGCGTCTGGGCAGACGAGCTGGTGCTTGACTAGGTGCCACGTCACTCGCACAAGGGAGATCCGTGAAAGCTTCACGTGGTTCTCTTCCCTCTTTCTCTTCCATTGAAGGCGCCGGTAACAGGAAATCGATCGGCTGAAGAAATCCCCCAGCACACCCTCGGCGGGAATGATCAATATCCCTAGCAATTAGAATCCCCTATCTGCATGGCTGCTAAGACCTCGGGGTGGCTACGAAGCCCACAAACACCCAATTTAGTCCTCAACTTACCACTTAATTACTAAATCCACAGTAATGCGTATTGGCAGGTGGTAAGTTGCGTAGAGAACCTGTGGATGCCTGACTAAAAAGGAGACCTTTGGCGAGGTGCTGGATCAGATGCTCTCTCTGGTACTTTTTCAGCCATTTAAACATCTGATTTCACACGCTGATCCCCACCAACGGTGCTCTTTGTATCGAGCATCACACCTTCTCATAGGAGTAAAGAGAGGGGGTTGTGAAGGCAAAAAACTACATCTGAACTGTCTTGAGATTTTAGCTTTTGCAGTGCCAGAAACGACAGAGAGGGTAAACGATTAGAAATCAATGTAAGGTCTCGTTTTTATTAACTATTTTATTCAGCAGCAAATGTGCATTGGAGATGTAATATGTTATCATGTCATGAAAAATGCACAGACCAGACACTTAAAACAAGTCGAAACTTAAGTCTCTGGTTGTAATACCGTGAGTCCTGAAGCTCCTTTTCATCATTTTCCAGCTTGTCTGTTAATCTCTTGAGTTCTGCCTGGAGTTTCTGCTGGGATTTCTCTCCTCGCACCACCTCTGCCACACGCTCAGCAAGCTGCTCTTGTGCCACACGCTGACCTCTCTCCATCAGCTGTGATCTCTCCTGCTGATGTGCGAGCAACTGGGCTAAAACATACACATAAACTGTGATACCTATATGGATTCTTCTTCAGGAAAGTTAGAAGAGTTATTCATATTCGATGTTTAATGCAAGTTATTGATCTTGAATTGATATAACGGGTCTTATAGTATTTACTTAAAATGTTATACAGTGTTAAGCCAATAAATAACTCAATATGTTTATTAAGAGTTTAGTTAAAACATAAATAATAAACAGATAAATAATATTTTGATCGTGCATTCCTTTCAAAATCAAACTGCAGTTGGTTTGTTTTGATTAAGCAATATTAGAAAAAAAATATAACTAACTTAGACAAAAAAACATTTTTGTTAATTTATTTTGCTTGAATGCACGCTAAAGGTTGACAATACTTAGTTTCTAAATAAAAGTGTAGCTTATCATATAATTATAACTTTAAAACACTAAAATAAAGGTTGATCATAATTTGCATAGAAGAACAAAAAATTAGTTAAACTATTATAAAAAATCTGAGACAAATATTTCACGGGTTTTAGACATTAATTAAAAGTGACTTTTCAAATAGGTCTGTTTATGTGTATGTCTGTATTTAAATACCCCATAAAGAAGGCAAGCATTAAAATTATTATTATATGGTTATCCCTCCCCAGGTAACATGACGACCCAATCTGCCCCGTTCATGTAGGATGGATTTTTGGTTTCTAATGAGGATGAGTCCCACAGTGACCTGTGTGAAGATGTGTGTGTGTGTCTGATGGCTCGAGGCTCTGAATTAATGGCTGGTTAAAACTCAAACTGATAAACACACGCATACAATACTTTGACTTACTCACTAACTCACATTATTAATTCATATTTAATTACAAATCCCTTGACAATGACATATATCAATTGTAGTTCAAAACCATTGCTTCTTAAGACCTCTTACTAAAATTTGAGGGTGTATTAAATAAGTGGTGTTTCATAATCTATAACATTACCACTCTCTCTGCAGTTGTTCTGAACATCTTTTAGCTCTTCCTTGAGCTTAAGCAGCTGCGTTTTGAGGGACGCACACTCTTTCTCTCTAAGCCTTTTCGCTTTTTTGACTCTCTCCAGATCAGCTTCCAGGCCTCGAGCAGAGACGACCTCCCTCTCTGCCTCTGCCCTGCCTCGCATCTTCTCTCGTGCCTGCAGGAGATCTGCCTCGGACTGTCTCAGCAGGGCGTCTCTTTTCTGGATAGCCTTAGAGAGGGAAAGAGAGAGAGTGAGAGAGAGCGGGACCAACTGTGATGATAAGCCCACAAGGTGATGAAATAAAGGCAGCATGATTTGACCCTGCGATTGTGTTAACCTGTACCTCTCAAACGAACCGTGAGTGTGTGTACATGTTTACCTGGTCTTTCTGGGTACTTTGTTTTTGAGCAACCTGCAGTTCGTCTTCAAGACTGGCTACCTTCTTCTCCAGAGATTCCACTTCTGCTGCATCCGCCTGGAGCTGCTTTAGCTGGTCCTGCAGTCTCTTCAACTCTGCAACACACAACTGATGAGAGTTAGCGTGAAAAGCAGTGGTGAGTGAGAAAGTGAGAGTTCACTCACCCGCAGAACTGCTGGCTCTGTGGCGCTCCAGCTCCAGTTGGCATGCCCGCAGCTTGCGGGCACTCTCACCGCAGCGCTCCAGTGATTGGATCTGTGCCTAAGGACAAACACGCACACACCTTCACCAACATGCAAAGTCGTCACACAGCTGTCAAACTTCTGTGGCTGTGCCTTGGGGGAGTAGTGTTGATGCCTGGGGCTCTGGAGGGGCAGACCTAAGGCGGATAAGAATTCCCACTGGTTCTCTGACTGTCTTCATCCCTAAGGCAATCTCTATACCTGCTGCTTCCACTCGCCCTCCATCCCGCTCTTCCGTCTGGCCTTCATTTGGCATCCTTCGGTGCACGCCTGCCAAAGTTTCTTTCCTGACAGGTGTCACATCCAATCTGGCAACCCGTGGTCTCTACGTTCTAAAAATTCAGTTTTCGTGAATGCTCTGTCTCTTAATTACCCTGGCAACTGGGTTACGCGTGTAAATCAAGGTCTGACAGGTGAAGCACCGTGTGTCACAACAGTGTAAGCCAGAAGAACAATATTGTGTGTCTACCACTTGTGTAATTGTAAATATGTCTCCTGCAGGATGTATAGCAAAAATATGATTAGAAACAATCAGACGCGGTTGGGGACCCTTCATTTAGAACTGTAAAATTAACGGCATGTCACAAGACTTATTCTCGTCGCTCAAACGCGAACATATGTCAAGACAAATCTATATTTCATGGCCACTTACAGATGTATAAATAGCCAAACGAGGTGCTCGAACCATCTATAAAACGCCACTAAAAGGTTGCCAGAAGATGGCGGGCACTGTCAGCGAGGCAAGAAGGTGATCAATCTGAGAAGAGGGAGCGTGTGGGCAGCGGCACGAGGAGGGCACTAAATCATGCCGCCGCTTGCGTAGAGCACATCGAAACGCTGACACCAGTTGACGTGCGAGCTCCTCGACAGCCTGATGGATCGCTCCACTACACTCCATTAAAGCTGGATGGCCGGCTGGTGCACTGACATAACAAACAATTAGTCACAAAGGTGCCCATGAACCTGAGCGAAACCTCTCTGCATTCAATCAAAGACTCTGCTCATGACTGATAAAAAGTCTCTGCTGTCAGCGCATATAGTAATGTATGACACAGGGATCAGGTGGGTCCATTTAAAGCCCATTTTTGTTACAGCTAAAGATTACGGTGATAGATCCATGTAGATTTGAGCATTGCATGCACTGCGGCCCTTGACTGCACAAATAACTGTTGCGATTGTGTCTTTTTATGTATTATATAGCCTTATGGTTGACGGTTGACATTTTTTTTAATACCTAAGATGATAATTCCCCTAAAATGTAAAATTGTGTCATGATTTATTTTCCTTTATTGTCATTTTAAACCTGTTTGACTTCTTTCTTTTGCAGAATATATTTTAAAGAATATTCACAACTGGAACCCGTTGACTTTTAGTTTTTTTCTCCATATAATAAAATGGAATAGGTGTCACTGATTTTCACTGACTTGTTTTGCATAAAAACGTCATGCAGGTTGACAATGACAAAAGAGGGGGGTAAATGATAACAAAGCTTTACCTTTTGGGTGAACTATTGCAAAATCTAGTTCTGGGTATACTCAAGTAGACTCACCTTTTCCAGTTCTGTTAAGCGGAAAAGCTGGGATTCATAATCTGATCTGGAGTGAACATGAGTGGCCCTATAGATGGAAAAATCAGCCTGGATCTTTACCAGAGTCTCTTCCTGCTCTTCATTCTAGAAAATAAAGTAAATATAAATACATAAATTACAGAATGTAGTATATATATGGTCATATTTGATCTAAAATGAATCACCAAAAATATATAACCGATAACTTTCAATTCTGCTTATCCATAAAGGTATGGATCACTTCAGTAAAAAACTGTATCATGATTTACTCACCCTCTTATCAATTTAAACCTGTTTGTTTTTCTTCAGCAGAACAAAAAAGAAGACATTTTGAATAATGTTGGTAAAACCGTCCCCATTGACTTTGGTTTTGTAAATAAAAGTAAAAGTAAACAGGGTGCGAAGTTTTTTAGCCAAGCAACATTCATCAAAACAAACAAAAGAAGTTATACAGGTATACACTTAAGAATATGAGTAAATGAAAGAAATTTCCTTTTGGGATGATTTATCCATTTAAAGCTTGTTGTGAGACAAGCATGATAATGAAGCATTAGAGTCTGGACTATAAAATCGTAAAAAACTGTACACAGATCAGTCTCTATTTGCCTCATCTAGAACTCTTCAGATGGTGATAACAAGGCCTAATGTCTGTTAACTCTCTCCTCATGAGAATGATAAATCAGTCTAATATAGTCCTGTCTGAACTGAAGGGAATCTACGCTTAGTCAGGACTGATTAAAAAACGCTCCCAAAGGGGCTCAGACTTAATGAAGATAATATTTCATTATGCCACACTGTCTGCTGCTGTTCAGTGCCTTGTTTCATAAAAAAGAAGCAAGTTTATACAGTACATTTTACACATAGTGGTTATTTAAAGTGCCTTTTAGAGGTACAAAGCAAAGAAAGATCTACATATTTGTTAAACAAAATGAAATGAGGTTATAAATTTGTTAAGAAGAAGCTTTTATACAAAGTGACTTACAAATGATGAAAATTAACAATTTGCTTTCAACAGTCAACAGTAAGAGTTCTGCAAAGTGTTCATTTACAAGTACTGATGATTTGTGGTTTGATTTAATAAAAAATAAATCATTAGCAATGTCTGAAAACAAAAATCTGGATGGGAGGTATTCCACGTGCCCATTACCTTCTGCAAGAAATGTAGAAACCAAGAAAAAAGCTTTATCATTTGTGAAAATAAACATATTTATATCACTATTGTTTGTGTAAATGAGACCAAAATGATTTCAGGTGATAACATTGAATTGTCTCAACTGGGAAAATAAACACTTACCTTAATTAGTCACCCTCAAGTTTTTTTTAAACTTTATTAATTTCTTTGTTTTATTATATAAACTAAGATTTCTGGGGTACCACTGACCACCATTGTAGACAAAAATACAATGGTAGTTGTAGTACAAGTTTCTTTCCTTCAGTCTTCTATATATATATATTTATTTTAAATCAAAGTCTATAATGCTGCAGAAATCTCAGTCGCTAACGTTCTTCTAAATATCTTTCTCTGTGTTTAAGAGAACAAATGTTAGAACAACTGGAGGTTGAGCAAATCATGACTTTAGGTGGACTATGCCTTTAACCATTGAAAAAGTGCTGTATTTTCCTGTCTTTCAAAACAGCAAATTTGGACATCAAAGGTTTCAGAATACAAGCAAATATAAAAAATAACTCTAAACATTGGAATATAGGGGGGATATAACAGTACACATTTTTCTAAGTATGATATATTAAAATAATTGAATTTAATTTAAAACAATTAAATTTCCAACAATTAATTTATGTAAAACATACAAATATTATTCAAGGTTAATGTATTTATTTAATAAATATACATTTGTTCAACATACACCTGATTTTTTTGGTGTATTCTAATATAAATATTTTATTTACATTTAAACCACATTTTAATAAGTAAATTCAAATAATTAAATTATTTAAAAAAAAAACTAATTAAAAATATTAATTAAAGCTTTTAAGTGTAAATTGTTTCACAAAAAAATCACTGTAAAATTTGAATTAGTGGTTATAAAACTAGCCATCAATTCAAAGAAAAGCATCTTTGTTTCTCACTCTGTTAAAGTTATGTATTATAATGCAGAAGAGCAGACAGCCCAGCAGGTTCTGAGCACTTCAGGGGAGGAAACACACACATGTGAGAGCACGGGTAGAAGACACGGGTGAGCAGCTGAAGGACGCGTGTGTGTTCAGAGGTCTTGACTGGATCAATACAGTGCATGTGAGTGTGCTGTTTGGAGATTGCTAATGGAGCGCTGAGAGAAGCGCTCGAGCCAGGCTGGAGTGGAAGGAGGGCAGGCATCAAAGCTGGAAGATCACACCTAGCGTCTGCTGTTTCACACAGAGGTGACTGCACTGCTGAGCTGTAGAGACAATCTGTCCTGCTACCACTGAGAGCAATGCCCATTATTTCTACAAGACACTGCAGACCCAGCATGGTTTTCCACTTAATGTCAGCCCCAACCTCAGCGTTTGGTGTACACGCAAATCAAAACAACGTCATGTACACATAAACACTGCTAGTCCGTCTAAAACCAAAAAACTATGAATCGATAACAACTTCAATTCCCAGAATTCCTGAAGAGAGACTGTCACAGCCTTCTGCCCAGCCATGGGACGAGAAACACCTGCAAATGTTCTCTTCTCACATTGTAGGAAGTGTGAGAGTTTTGACCTGGATCAATAAGATCTGGTTAAAATGCTGGAATGTATCTTGCATTCAGATTTGTTTTTGAACTTGAAGGACAACTTTGATTTGGTTTCCTGTTGTGTTCACACCTCAGGCTGCACTAACAAGCCACTTTCCACCCGCAAGCGTGGTAAATGCGTTTCATTTGGCTTGATGTGTAGTCTGAACACAACCATGTTCATTATTCTGTAACTCAAGGGGGAAAACAAGCAGGTTGAGTCATTTGTATTATGTGGCACACTTATGTTTATCTACATGTTCCTGAAATGGCTGACAGGTGTGGTACAGTGACTTTTGCTTCTCTAATATCTTAAAGAATCAACATGTTTAAAAGCCCCTTAGAGTTAGGGGCATAAATGGGATGGATTTGAAAAGAGACACTGGGATTCTAAACCTCATTTTACATTTCTTTGTGTGTTTGTCTGTGTTAGTATGTTTACACTTTCTGTGAAGTAACATTTAAAAGCGAGTTATAATCTTTAACAGAAATCAGATGTCTTGGACAACAATAAATGCCAGGATTGTAGACATAAGGCAATAAGGTAAATAATAACACAAATTATGCGTTCTTTAAAGATTTAATGTCATTTCGTATAGGTGAGGACTCAAACAATACAATTAATAATAGTCACATCACCGAACGAGGGTCTCTTTAAGTTAAATTAATTTCTTATGGCTACTCGCACAATAAATGAGACAGGAAAACAGCATTTCTCTTGTGACTTATTCATTATCATGTCATTCATAACCTGTTTATGACTTTTTATTGTAAAAAAGGTATATTTTTAAGACATTTGTTGTGTTTTGCACAAAAAAGTCATAAAGGTTTGAAAGGATGACAGAATTAAAATTTTGGGGTGAACCTTGGCTTTAATGCAATATTTAGGAGTATTGATGCAGTTAGGATCACATTGAATTACAGGTGTGTTGTTTCAGAACAGAAAATCTTAGCTATTCTATAGGCACACTGAATTATTTGTAAGTCAGTTATCTGCAATGGTCATTTGGTGCTGACCTGATGTCTGAGGGTCTCTGCGGTGTCTTGAAGTGTGCTGATGAGCTCCTCACACTCCTGGGCATGTTTATGGCTGTTCTCCAGTTCGCCCAGTGTGTGTCTCAGCTGCATGCTCAGAGCTGTAAGGGCATCATCTCCGCTCTCCAACTGGGCGGACTGTGCCTGGAGATCCCCCTGCATGGCTACAACCTCAGCTCTCAAACAGAGAATCTTCTCTTCTTTCTCCAACACCTAATACAACATTTTTTCCAAGAGTATAACATTTAAATTACATTTACATTCACAAAAGCAGCAATCAGTACAAGAGATAACAAAGCATACATCAGTGAAATAATACTAGACTCGTGTTAGATAAAACACAAAACATAAAAAAGTTTGCACTTCTCCAAATATATATACTTTTCATATAAAATATGAAAGTACTAATGCGAACTACTAATGCATATTTGAATTTAAGAGGAATAAATAATTTATTCACGTTTGAGATTTTTTTAAAATCGGTATAAATTTCTTCGCTGTGATGAACACAGAAAAAGATATTAGGAAAAATATTTGCAACATTTTAGACTAACATAGTGGGAAAAATTACTTCATGATTTTTTGTACACTTAATGAGAAATTTTGAAGAATGTGACTACCTATCTGGTCCTACTATGTTAGAATTGGGACCAAGAACTGTTCGGATACCAGCATACGTTCAATTATCTCTCTGTGTGAATCCAAATAAAGAAATGAATACAGATTTGGAAAAAAACTTAAAGGTGAGTAAATGATGACAACATTTTTTATTTGTGTGAACTATACCTTAAATTTACCTTAATTTATTTAATTTAGAACAACTAGAAAGTAATTAATTTACAACAGAAATATCAATTTTGGTCAACTGTCACTTTAAGTACCCACCTGTTCGCGGGCCTCTTTCAGGTCCTGCTCCTGGCTATGCTGGGTGTTCTCTAGTTGGGCAATCTTGTTAAGACAGGCCTGGTACTTGTGTTTGTAAAGCTCAAGGGAGTCGCTAAAAGGTTGTAGTCTGGCCTCTGCATCAGTGGCTAACTTCCCAGCGTCCAATAAGCCTGCTTTCAGGTGAATCAACTCTGTGTCCTGAATGCAGAGGGATGTTTCCCTGCAGGACACCTGACATAAACACAAACAGGTTATATTTAGAAGCAAAGGTATGATGATCTGGTGATGTTAGCTGTGCCATCTCACCTCTTCACCCGCCTCTATCTGCTGTCTGTGGGTCGTCTCCAGCTCTCTGCACAGATCCTCTAGGTTACCTCTGTGCTGCTGTAACTGGCCTTGTGTGCTTTCAAGCTCTTTTCTTAGATCTTCGAGCTCCCTAAACTGACTCTCTTTCTGTTTTTGCACCTTTTGTTGCCATCGCTGAATCTCTCTACGCAGCTCACATAGTGTCTCCTCTTGGCCTTTGCACTGAAACAAGTTAACAAGAAAACACAGTGACTGTGGTTTAGAACTAAGATGCCTTTATGCTATAAAAAATAAAAATTCATAAATCTAACAAAAACTTGATTAAATAGTTTTTAAAATAATTTATTTTGAAAAATCATCAGATGTCCATGATTAAATGAAGGGTTGCTTGTATTGATACAGAATGCTGCATCAAGAGTGGTGTTCAAGGAACCGAATGGAACCCATGTCACACCTTTCTTCATTAAACTACATTGGCTCCACCATAGCAGCTCACATTGACTTTACATCTCTCCGTTTAGCCTACAGGACCGCCACAGGTTATCTTCACTCGCTGATTTAAAGGTATACGCACTCCAGATCTCTGCGCTCCGCTAACGAGCAATGTCTTCTGGTGCCATCCCAAAAGGGTAAGAAATCGCTTTCTCACACCTTCTCTGAATCAATTCTTCAATGGTGGAATGATCTGCCTCTTACATCACGTTTGGCAGACTCAGTCTTTTTAAAAAACGCCTAAAAACTCATCTCCATCTACATCTAACTCACTAGAAAACCTTCTTTCTAACATACTTTCTCTCTCTCTCTCTCTCTCTCTCTCTCTCTCTCTCTCTCTCTCTCTCTCTCTCTCTCTCTCTCTCTCTCTCTCTCTCTCTCTCTCTCTCTCTCTCTCTCTCTCTCTCTCTCTCTCTCTCTCTCTCTCTCTCTCTCTCTCACCTCCAAATTAAAGTTCTTATCCTCTTCTCATTTCAAACCTGACAAGATATTTAAAAATGTTCTGACCAAAAACAGAAACAAAAACCAATGCAAGTCAATGGGGACATATAGTTCAATTTAACTAACAATTGTTTAAAATATCTTTTATTTTTTGTTGTGCAGAGCTAAAATAATACAGGTTTAAATGGATTGTCATGTCATCCAACAACTCTTTTATCAGTATACACAAAAGCAGATATCTCAATATTTGTAGTTTTGTGTCTATACAATTTAAGTCAATAGGTCCAAAGTTATTTTTGTACGAGCATTCTTTAAAATATCTTCTTTTATGTTCTCCAGAAGTCAGACAGTAAGTCATGGATAACATGCAACAATTTGAGTTAACCTGTACGGTTTTCTATCATTTAATACAGTTAGTTGGTATTAATTCATTTCAACACATGCGACGCATTTCAATACATTTGCAGAAACATGTTTTTTGTTTCAGGACGGTTCTATTCATCTCTAAACTCACACGCCTACATTTATAATGAATGCTAGAGATTTGCAGACAGAAATCAGTGAAGCCTGTTTGTTCCCTGAAGCATGTCTGCGGTACCTCACCGATAGAAGCTCTACATTAGATTATTAGACTCCAGAGAGAGCTGATCCTAGATTGGATAATATTATTTTTTCCCCTGGCTGATGATGCATTACAAAAATAAGGAGCACTGTAACAGATGTCTCGCAGGGTGAAAATAATAAATCAAACCAGCAACCGTGCGCACACATAGGCGGTATATTGGTTTTGTAAGTTAACTTGCATGATTTATTGGTTTTGATAAAAGCCCAGGATTGAGCTCCTCTTCTGTGCACTAAACTTCCCTTGCAAGCATCATTAAGACTACAGCACTAATTGTGTTGTTTTAATAGAGCAGGAATCTGATAATGACTCCATTAGTGATTCATCTACCCGTCTGTTTCCACCCAGTTGAGCTGGAGGAACAGTGTGAATGTGCACACCGGAGATGGAGGAGAAAAACATCTGATGGATGAATTAAATAAAGAAAATGAACAACAGAAAGGAGAGGTAGGGGTTTTTGAGGTTATGTCACTTTTAAAGATTGAAGGCCGTATTACCTAACAGCTGTAACTTCCAATTTGTCTGGTACATACATCTTGCTAAAAAATATTTTATAATCTGTATGTTGTTCTTTTTGTTTTTCAGATTTTTTTCAGATTAGAAATTCATTTAGCATTTAGAATTTAATGACTACAAGTATCCCTCTGAAACAAACCAATTACTTTTGTTGATGGTGTTGCATGCTCTATTAGATGGGATAAACAATGTTTTTTGCATGTTTTAAAGCGAACTCATTCTAATTGTATAGTTCACCCATTAATAAAGATTCTTTCATAATTTAGAGACAGAGCGAGGCAATTTTATTCAAGAGAGCAGACGATTTCAGGTAACATGAGAGACAGTGACCGATGGCGACAGAAAGTCGCAGGTCCTGCGAAAGAACAAAGCTGAGAATTGTATAACTTTAAGCATTTGACGAGCTACTTATGAGAGCGATTATCAATAGGAGTCAAGCAGAGGAGCTCACGTCATCACTCCTTTACTGCAGGGTTGGTTATAAACATTACAACAGCAACAAAATCTAGGAGACTAAAGACTAGTGACACACAGAGACATAGGGGCTTGCAGTCTGAAGGGGATTTACTTATTCTCTTGACGTTTCAAACCTCTATGACTTTATCTTCTGCAGAATATATGTTGAAGAATCTTGGTAACCCATTTAAGACACAAAACCAATGAACAAAGTCAGACTTTATTAAAAAATTCTTCTTTTGTGTTCTACAGAAGAAGGAGAGTAAAACGTGTTTGGAATGAAATTTCAATTGGAAGTGTGTGCTTAAAGAGGAAGTTCACCCAAAAGTAAACCTATTGTCATTCATTTCCTCTCATTTTGTTCAAAACCTATATACGATATGTTCTATGAAAACCACAATGTTTTTGCTAAACAGCAGAACAAACACTGTTTTTATCCAAATATCCACTGGTTAAAACAAGTGGAAGGCATTGAGGACAACTGTGTGTTTCATTGCTGCATGAATTACGGCTGGAATCAGTGCTAAGCTGCAATGTAATATTCTAAACCCCTGTTTCAGTCCTGAACTCATCACAGTGACACCAGCCTGTGGCTATTTCCGATGAGAACCAGTCAGAGAGAGAGATAGCGAGAGAGAGAGAGAGAGAGAGAGAGAGAGAGAGAGAGAGAGAGAGAGAGAGGGAGAAGACATTTTTCATGATGCTCAATTGCTCTTTCCTCCGCCGCTGATTAATTTCTTACCAGATCGGTGGGCCAGCGGTGTTATTAACATAAAATTTCCATGGATCCGACGCCGCTATAAAACCCTGTCATCAAGTCACTTGTCAAACACACAATTTCAAATCTCATTTAGTTTCTAATATCATTTTCATACGGGGAAGAGAGAAGGGCAAGGGGAAAACGGAGGGGGTCGGAGAGATGCAGGACCGGGCATGTAGAGGATAAACAAAGTCATCGATCAAAATTAAAAGAGCTGTGCGATGCTTGCAGATTAAAATTTTTAAGGATCAGTTTCAAGTGATTAGAAGGTGGAACAGAAGACAGGATGCTTGTGTCTTAAAGAGCAAACAATCAGTCAGATGACTAGAGATGTGAAATGAATGTGATGTGACAAGAGAATAGGGTAGAACGACAATTGACAATAAATAGAGACATCTTTTTATTGTGTTGTTTCTGTGTGCTGCTCGTAAAAACAACCGTTTAGCATCTGATTCACAAATGATTGACTTTTGACTGATGATTTCTCATTGTTTAAGTCATTTGGTTAATGTTATTTATTGACTCACATTTTCAAAAGAATCATCTTCATCTTTTATCATATTTAGTCACCTTTCTCCTTGACTTTCACATTTACAAACATTCAATTTATTCTGAAATGTCACATTGCATTGGTGATATGGTTTGCAAATGCTGTTTGATGTCAGATTTGAAAATGACAAGACAACATGCAGCTAAAGATGTGTTTTTCTAATGGTATTTTAATACAAAAAGTTTCATAAAAACAGTTTCTGTTTAGTGTGTACTATCCTTAGAGCCAATTATGGAAAGCATAAAAGGATTCTGAGAAAAATAAAATAGATAACACACATACAAAACCCTCTAATGAAATCTCTACTGAGTCATAAAGTCCTGCCATTACAGCCCTTCAGACGCTGCAATAAAGTATGATAAACAACATTTTCATAACACACACGCACAGTCACCTAAAGCCAACGGCACGGCCAGCGATTACAAATAACCGTGGCTTGGAGAGAAGGGAATGAGGGGGGCTGTTTCATTTTAATAAGGACACAGAATCAATGCAATTTAATCAATCTTCCCTAATTAAAAAAATCGATATAGTGAAACAATCAAGGTGCATAAACAAGATTAAAATAAATGAAGGAACTGTGCCTTAAGCAAGGGAGGGTCTCATTAAAGCCGGTTAATAAGAATTGCATGGCTATGTGTGGTTTTGTTGATGTGGCGGATTGAATATAGTATGAGCGGTCCTTATTTGTGAGCTTACAAACAGCCTTTAGCTAAAGACATACAAACAACACACAAAACATCTATTTTGTATTACACGCGTACATATTTTTGTATGTTTACCTCTATGCAAAGGGCGTCTTTTTCTCTCTGGAGCTGAGCTGTTTTGTGTTCACTCTCCTGTATCACCTTCTGTCTCTGTTTGAGGATCTCCTGAAGTCTCCTCACCTCCTCATGCAGAGTCTTGACCTCTTCTTCTTCTTCAGATATGACGTCCTGCATCTGTCCTGTGTGCTACAAATAGAAACAGTTTAACAAGGCACGAAGCATAGCAATGGATTCATCCCTTTGCCTCGCAATAAAATATGTGGGGTAACAGGTGTTCTCACTGTCTTGAAAAGTATTTTACATGGCTAGACTGTTGTATTGACCAATAAACATTCAAAACTGGAAACTGTTTTCTAATGTACGTTAATGGTCAACTCATATTGATTTTTGCTGATGACTGATGCTGATATCTAAACAGCAAGACAGTTTCTTTCATGTCTGTATGTACACAATACAATTTTCATTTGTAAATATATTGGCTTTTAGCTTTTATTTGAGAGAATAGTTGGAGGAGGAATAGGAAACCATATTGAGTGGGCGAATGGCCCAAGATAGATGGATTTAAACTCAGGAATTGTTCACTTTGTGCAAAGTGACCACTCCATCATTCCCCTCACTGTAAAGTTTGTCTCTCTCTCTCTCTCTCTCTCTCTCTCTCTCTCTCTCTCTCTCTCTTTCTCTCTCCTCATCTGTCCCCTTAGATTAGAATGACATCTCCCCTTGAGTCTTAGGAAATGCCAAATGAAGCAGTCACTAACAAGCGTGACGTGTCCCTCTCTCCTCCTTGTGCATGGAAAGACAGATCGAGGTGTGGTGGTAGTGGGGTGGGGGGGGATGGTTTTGGACGTGCCCTTCAGCAAAAATGAATTTTCCAATTGCAGTTAGTTCAGCCATGAATAAATAAACAAATGAATAATTGAGAGGGCAACATAAATAAATAACATCACAAACATTTCAGAAGCACTCTTAAGTTTGGCAGATAACTGGGGCTGCATGCTAATGATAAAAAACAGTACACATTCAAGCATCCGATGCATTATTCACAGCTTGCTCGCTATGAAAAACAGTACAAAATAAATGTATAAATATATTTTAAAAATCTCTCAAGGAACTCAAAACATACAGTCGACACTGAAGTGACAGCTTTGTCCCATTAAAACGTACAAGGAGTCTCTGCCAAACAAATAAGTGACCGGTCAAAGACATACTGTATAAATAAACAAACACAGGCTTCTGCATCAATTGACAGGTTATGTAAAAGATGGCCCTCGAGGACATGGCACAAAAAGGGGATAGGTGGCCTGTCAGGTCTATCTTAATTCCTCTGTGTGTGTGTGAGATAGAGAAAAAGAGGATGGACAAGACAGCCCGTGTCCTTGATCCTGCACGCTTTTGGCCCACCGAGGCCTTTCGTCAGGCTGCCGAGAAATCTGAGTTAACCACTGTAGGCACCTTAGCTACTTCTCACTGCCAAAACCAACAAATAAATGTTGATAAGGTGCAACATTTAAGGTAGACATGGAAATTTTACTGCCCTTGCTGCATGTCAGAGTTCATCAGCATTCTTCTTTTGTTTTTTTAGAGCTCACCCTACAGCTTCTACCCACACACATGCACAGGTAAAGAGATGTGGGAGGTCTAGGGATGGTAGGCGTACAGGCTATTGTGGATCAGGTGGCATCATTAGGTCAGTGCATGTTTTTATAAATGTGTGAATCATTCTGAACAATGTACCTGAGTGTAGCAGGTGAACTGCTGATGCTGAAACACAAACAGTTTAATCGTAAACTCTGTGACTTCTATAGACCTTTTCTCTGCTTCTCTACAAAACACATTCAACTAGGCTTGTATATTCCAATCGAGCAGCAGAATATTGGCTAAACAATCAATAAAACAAGCGCAGAGCTGATAAAAGCAAAAGAACATTTGAAAAGGCACAATGTGCAACAGCACCCATTATAACACTTGACTCTAGATAGAATAATCATTATATTTAAGGGTAACACCGCAAAAGATAAAACTGAAAAATATACTGTAAAGCACAAAGATACATGCATTTAAAAGGAAGCTTTGCCAAATGTTTACTCAAGCAGTTAGTGGAAGGCAAACTACAGTTACACCTATTCAGCAAAAAGAGTTGAAACCCCGAAATGCGACAATATTAACACTGTAGGACTAAACCATATATCTTAATTATTGAAACTTTGTAATGATTTGCATAAAAAAAAATTTAAAGTCCCTTTGGTCAAAATTTTATTATTTAAACTAATATTTGAATATTTAAATTACATATTTAAATTTTTTTCTGCCTTGTATTAACTTAAACGTGAATTTACACCTCATTTACATTAAGTATACGCAGAAACAGGAATTAGCCGTGCCTCCATCACACTCATCTGTTCCCCACACTGTTAAAATGTTTATGATGTCATTTACTGGGCCAGTTTTAAACCACATTTTAATATTTATATTTTCCTTTTTATGGTTCAATACTTTAGCCATGAAAAAGTTTTGTGGTTAAAGTATTGAAAGATGATTTAAAGTTATACATTTGGAAACTGCTTTTTCAAAGTATATTAGATATACGCCGTAAACACTTGATTTTTATCAAAGGGTGTCTTTATAATAATGTAAATTAATTTTACAAACTTAGCGCTATCCTATCACATTACTTGTGGAGGTTACAAGTGTAATTCTTAGATATTCTTATCATCCACTTGTGAACTGTGAACCTGTCCTTCATGTCCCACACATATCAAATGCTTCATAAATATAACCTTGTTCTGAACAGGCCTCATATCATTCAGAACATTATAAATTGAAGAGATAACCATTTATGTTCTCAGAATGAAGTCAATAATTCAGCGTTCAAAACACAACATGAATATGTATTTAATACAGTCTGTATTGTATTGTAGACTGCAGCCAATTTATGCAAACGTCAAATAATCAAGCAATGTTTTTTCCCATTGTAAAATCTATATGGTTGTAAAGTAAAGTCTTGAAAAAAAAGTTACGAAAATTACTGTTGGTTCACCACCCTCTTTCAGCTCTTTCTTACAGGCCTGAAGCTCATTGGTTACCTGCTTCAGGGCCTTTTGGGAGCCGAAGAGCTGATTGTGATAGACTGCTGACTCCCAGTCTCGTGCTTTGGCTTCCAGCATCAGACCTTCGAGTTTGCTCTCACGCTGAACCAGCTATCAGACACAAAGTAAAAGTCAATTAAAATCAGCAGGGCACAAGAAACTAAAAGAAAACAAAAATCATCTTAAGTTTTATGTCTGGACAATACAGGAAAATGACATTCAATCACTAATGTCTCTGAAGCATTCAGGTTACGGCTCAAATTGACGGTTTAAGGAAATGGTTCAATTTTTAGGAAGCAAGCCTCGCTCTATTTCCCATGAAACCGCAAATTGGATAATGTGGATTTGAAGCACTTTGTCTGTTATTATTTGAGTTCACAGAAATGATTGTGGATTACACATAATTATCTTCTAATGTACCATTTCCCTGTTATTCCAAACACAATGATCCAACTTATAATAAAGCATGATGAGAGTCTGCTTAGAAGCGGATGCTGGATATAAAGCCAAGAAAGGCCATTTGTTCAAATCATGTACAGTACTTAAAGAAAAGCAGCAGCAGGGGATTACTGTGTTTGATTTGACAACTTCAGTATTTGGGGTCGTGTGGAGGTTACAAGGACAATTTTAAGGTAAACGTATTATCCACCTGTGGAGTAAATTAGCATGAATATTCCTCATCCCTGAGGATTTCTTTTATCTTCTCACCATGATGTGAAGTTTGTCAACATCCTCCTGTAAGCTACGGTTCTTCTCCTGCTGTAGTTTCAGACTGGTCACAGCTTGATCTCTGGTGTCTTGAGCCTGCAGAAACTGGTTCTGTGTGTTTCTCAAGTTCTCTGAAAGACAGTGCCATCTCTCTTTCCATTCTTGCAGTTCTTTCTCTTTTTCTCCTGATCTGATGTTCTTCAGCTCTTTTTGTAGCTCAGTAATCAGCTCCTCCTGATGCTGGACCTGATGTGTGTACAATGAGATGAAAGGTTTCAGACTTTCAAGGTGTACTGTCCTAAAGGACTCCCACACATTTGACCAAATAACCTTACAATGCTATCTATAAATACTTATACAAATTGAGTAAAAAGAGTTTTAATATTTACTATATATATGAGCGTTAAACATTTAGGATTTAATGTCTTTCGTTAATGTTTGTAAGTGTGACCTGGTCTCTCAAGACAGATGATGTTATATAGAAAACCCAAAGTGAAATAATAAATCATATATATGGCCTGGTGGTAGTCTTGTAGTACTCAAGACTGTTCTAAAAACCATTCTTTATTGATCTTGGTATTGTCTCTACTATCTTTGGTCTTGGGATTGCCTCGGTCCTCAGATTATGTCTCTGGATTTTATATCAAGACTGATCAAGACCACAGCTCCACTATGTTGGTGGTGCATTATGTAATTTATGTGTAGTAATTTATGTGTAATAGTCATTCATGTGATTGGATATAAAAGTTATATTTTATAAAAAATATGATATGTTACAGTGCGTGGTTGATAAAACATGGAATATGCTGTAAAACACATTACACGTACAATTCTGTGCAGTAATTCCACCCTGAAGTATTTATTTTTTAATAATTTTCAATGACTTTTTTATGCTGGTCTCGGCCCCACAAAGTCTAGGTCTTTTCCCGATCTTGAAATCTTCTGGTCTCTGTCTTCTCTAGATCTTGATTAAAGCGGTCTCAACCTGGTTTTATGGATTCCAGTCAGACTTGCGGCCTTTCCTAATTCTTCTGTATTTGATTTCCTGTCATATCTGTTATTATTTTTATACATTAAAGTGGTGAAAAACTCCTAAAGCAGGGGATTTATGCAGTTTACGTCAATTACAGCTATCCGACAAACATGAGAACATCTCATAAAACCACGAGTAGCAGATAACACAAAACATCTCCAACATTTACATAAATCTTTTAATAAATGTATCATTAGTCCTTGACTAACGTCTCCACACATTTACTTCTGCCTGACACATGAAAACCCAAAGATCTGTCTATCATGTCTCATTTCAAAGGCCATTGTGCATAAGTGATCTCGTCCATCAGCTTTCAAACCCGACATCTTTAATGAATTTTCAAAGACGTCGCCTCAAAGTGCCCTCGTGTATTTTATGAACTGATGGACTCCAGTGGCGCAGAGATCAACGCATTAAAGTCCACGCGAATGAAACGAGCCCAAGTTTGTGTGAAAATATACTGCGGCGGGCACCTCTTTGGTCCCCTCTATTAATCAAGCTGTCCGCGCTCTATTTGGAAAGTAATCTTGTCCGAGGAGTCGAGGAAAATGCTGCGGTAAGTGGCGGTTGGCCGCACTTTGAAGCAGCTGCTTAACTGAGGTCCCAAAGCACACTGAGGCCACATTGTAAAAACACCCGACTCAGAGCTCGCCCTCGCATTACCCTTTCCTCGAAAACACATACAAGTTCTTTTAAAACATCCATCTCTGAACTCACAATTCTACAAAAAATCACATCAGCACTACCTTAATCTTTCTGTCTGTTCATAGTGAACAGTGAACGCTTTAAAACACAAAGTCGCTAAATCATTCATTTGAAAAGGTGTTAAGCCGCTTTTTAATTTAGTGTCCTGTTATGCATTGAAGCTACCCGAGCTTCCTGATGTTGAGACTAAGGCTCATTCATGTAACATTTAATATTAGGCCTGTCATTATATTCAAAATCTTTTTGAACTCTATCAAACATTTGTGTAGTTGTGCGCAGGGTCTAACAGGTGCCATTCCAACTCTCATTTAAATGATGGCATGGTTGTGACTGTCATTTAAATGTGGTTAGGAAGACATTGCATGGTAACTAATAGGCAAAAGATTGTTGAAAGCCGCAGAGACCTTGTGCTTCAGTTGCTCTTCTTGCTGTCGCTCGAACTCTCCGACCTTAATACAGTCCTGCTGAAAGACATAGGGAGAATAATGGAGACCAAAGGATGAATGCAAAAGCACAACAACAGTAAAATAGAGAAAACTCACAGTGTGAACACTATTATAACACTATTATAGTCTGCTATAGGCTGCCGGAGAATTTTCTTTAGGTCTGAAAACATCGATAGCTTGTATTTGTTGTCTTTTGTCAGAGAAAATATGAGGGTCGCAAGTGGATGTTGAGACACAAAAAATGTACAATAATTATTTCTTCGAAACCTGTCTGCCAAAGTAATAAAAGTTTCTGCTTAAGAGGAATCGTTTTAAAGTAAGAACAAAGAATCAAAGATAACATGACCATTGCTTACACTTTGTAAAAAGGTTCTTAACAAGTAAATGCATTAACTAATATGAACGACAATATATGTATCCTAGTACATTATTTAATTATTAGCTATTAGTAATTGTATTTAACTGCAATCATTCTTTTTTAATTATTAGATATTTTATTACTCTAATGTGCAGGAAATGCATTTGTTTTTGGTATATGCTAATCTAAACTAATGACATTTGTTAATTTTAATTTCATGTTAATTTCCACATTTTCTAACATACTAACAATGCGACAATGATAAAAGGTGTTAAACAGGTTACCGATGCACTCTTGTTATTAGAGAAAACTGCTGAATGTGGGGACATTGTAGAATACTGAATTTTTTTCGGAAATAATAGCATAAAAAAATCAATGTAGGGCAGTTAAGCTGACATTAAAAGTACAAATTTTACTGGCACTCCAAATTAAAGATCCAAAACAGTAATTTTAATAAGATATTAAGAGCTAGTGGTCAGAAACAATAAAAAGTAGTGCTTCATATACAGACAAACATCAGGAAGGCAAAGTGCATTCTACACTAGTTTCAGATTTATGAGGGTCAGAATCATTTCTACCTTGAAAAAAACATTAAGAGAGAAGTGTGCTTGAATAAAAATGTGCTACACACCAAAAATAACCTTTCAGTCAATGTTTTTTAAAGAAGGATCTTTTTCTTACCTTCTTTAAATCTGTACATTAAAAAAAAGTTTAGTGAGACAGAAAGGTTCTGTAGATGTTTTGTTATTTTGTAAGAAAATATTCATTTAAGGCAAAATATAAATTAGTATTCAAATTTCACTGACAATGTCCATTTTGTTGACCAAGCTTAGATGCAACAAATAGAAGTTTACAGCATTAACTTTTTGGCAAATTAAGTTCCGTTTTACAAAAAAGGATTCTTGTTTAACAGTTTGCTTACTTTATTCATGCAGGTATTTCGGTTGAATATGCTTAGTCGCCTATTGTATTTATAGAGTTGTATTTAATTAATGATTATTCATGATTGTCACCATGAGTGATGTTTTTGTTTCTGGTCTTCTTTACACCTAATTCAGAGTATGTTTATAATGTATTCACAATAATATTAGAAAATGAAATATTTTGAGTGTGGTGGACTTGTTGTCAAGTTATTTTAAATCGGTGCAAGTTATTTAACTTTGTTGTAATTATTAAAAAAAGCAAGGGGAAATAGGTACCGGGATGTTTTTGTTGTGTGAGCTTATGTTTATATAGTTTGCAAAAATTTCCTTTAAAGCTGCTTTGCAATGCAAATGAATGTAAACTAGCTAATCTTATTAATCAGCTAAACGTCTGACCACAGCAACCTACTCCTATCCTAAAGACTTATATGTGGGTTTCTAAATTTTACATATAAATGTATGAGCAAACAGCTCACCTCTCTCTCCTTTTCAAGCAGTGCGAGCGTCATGTCAACCTCTCTTTGGAGTTCATCAATCTGCAGCACTTTTAGTCGATGTTCCTCTTCCTACACACACACACACACACAGAACTGAAGGTGAGATGCACAGGGAGGAAAGACTTCATTAAAAGTGTCAAATGGATTCCTTTGCATAATGCATATCACACCTCTGAGATGATCCATTAGCACATTTTGCTGCTAAATAAGCTGACTCGACTGTGTAGAAGAGACACAATATCCTCTTGTGCCACACCTTCCACACCATTTATTGCCGTCTCTGTCTCTTTAAAAGTGGACAGTGGATGAACAGCCAAGCCTGGTGCGTTTAGATTAGCCCGACCGGGGCCTAGTCATAATAGGACCTTTTACCCCGCCCCCATCTGTCTTGTCTACCCCGACATTGATTTATAATTTTAATATCTCTAATTTCCTCCACAGCGGCGGTTTCCAAATGTCATTTTCCAATTTGTGTCAAACTGCGTGACCATTTTTCTTAATGCGGCTTATGACAATCTCAGCGCCGGGTGGATATGCAACTCAGATGTGGTGTCATACAGGCATAGATATCCCATTTTTGTGTTTTTCTTTATCAACGGCTTTATGTTTTGGGTCGGGTGTGGAGAGGAAGGTCTTGGGAGGAGACTGTTTACGACGGGGGTGTCGGGGGGCATTGGTTTTGCTGAACAAAATGGCTCCAGGGCAAGAAAAAAAAATTTCCGCCATAAATCTGGTAATTATGTTATCATGATAAGAGTTATGATGGTGGTAATGATAATATATTAAAATATGCATTAACATCATGAGATGAAAATGGAACGTGGGCTGTGCTTGTGGTTGTTATATGAATATTTATGATAATTAAAACACAGCTCCTCTTATGAGCAGCATTATATCTCACTAGTTAATAAGACGAGAGGGGAAGGGATGCAGTGATGTTGTTTGCGGCCGTACCCTGAGGGTGGCACTGTGGAGCTCCTCTTTGACGCGGTTGAGTTGTTCATGTAGAGTGGATTTTTCAATCTGCCACTCTCTTTCTCTCTTCATCAGCTCCTCTCGTGCTCTCTGGAGGCCACGGCATTCGGAACGCTGCTCCTGTAGCTGATCCACACACATATGATGTGAAATACAAAAATATTTCTAAGAAATAGGCAGCTGTAAAGAGAACAATTTGAATCATGCAAATGTAATACATGTTCTTTTTATAGCCACAAGCATAATCCAGAATATTATTTCACCCTGATTTTAGAAAAAGAAGCCCTGACTGACAATTTAATACATTTCTGTTTTATATAATTTTTCCTAATGACACCAACATCTAGGTGACCCCCCCCAAAAAATTGTGATTTGCTAACCCATCATTTTATACAAACCTTTATACCGTTCTTTGTTGTGCTGAAATGGAACATAGGCTCAATTATAGAAATGCTTACAACAGTTTTATTCGAGTCATTTTGGGTCACCAAAGACTCCCAAAGTGGGACTAAAGACCGAAATGGAAGTTCCAAAATGGCTAACAAGCAAATTATAAAAACTTTAAAAAAAAATCATTTTTGGGTCCTATTTCTTTATAGGACCTGCAAACAGCCATTCGACTCAAGCTCAATTCTAAAGAGCTGTGGTCACAACCGACTTTGACCTTGGCCCTACCCGCGGCTTTTCACCCACTCCAAGTCAACCACCTCTAGCTTCTCTGGCACAAAAAAAGATAAAAATAAAAGGAACAAGTTGTCGGAAATTAAATTTCAATTCATCCAGTCCCTTTATACACTGGCGCAGTAGCTAGGCGAGGAGAGAAGAGGATCAATAGTGTTTAGACAGCGGAGCAGATTTTCTAAGAGCTGAATCAATAGGAAAGAGAGAGGGAAAAATACCCCGGCTTTTCTTTGGGTGTTGCAGTAAATACGAACAAATCAGTGGCCTTAGGCTAAATGGATTGACCGGCCATTTCCGACTTCTGTGCTGTAAATAAAGATCTGTTGGGAAGATCTGCTAGGGTCCACGAAAGGAGGGCAGGGGGGCCACTGTGCCAAATCTGTCTCAAAGAGCAGTCTGCACTTTACCTAGACACACAATTTGAACTACAGGTGCTGAATGTCCAGAGTAAGGACAGCATGGAAACTTTTGATGACCGTACACACTGTAAATGTTTACACAAATGTACAGGTGTAAGTTTGGTCTTATATATCCAAGACTTACAATCGTATTCTGAGAACATGGCCATGTTGCTTATGGTGTGAAATAAAGATTGCTGTGGAAAAAAAGGTTGGCATGCAAAGTTTTAATCGTACTTCTTGCAAATCAATCCTAAAAATACTGTACCCCTGTAAAAAAAATGTTTTTTATTTACAACCTTCTGTTGTCCGTTTAGACGTGCTGGGAACAGATCATTACAAGAAATGGTGACGCAAATTAAACCAAATAACTTGCAATGCAGAAAAGTGAATGTATATGAATATTATTATACTTTATACTGTGTGCAGGCCAAAAAACATAGAAATGAAACATAAAAGTTAAATGGTCTTTTTTAGATTATTTCACATTTTAGAGTATTGTATACATGTGTGCTTCAAACCACCTGGGGTGCTTTACATTTCCTGTTTTGTGATATCATTTTATGACTTTCATTATGATTTTATGACTTTCATTATGGGCAGGTGGTATAATTTGATAATTTGATATTTATTTAGGATAAATAAAAACTATGTATACAACCGAAAATTAACCTTAAAAGTTGAAAACGCAACACAAAACGAAAGCAAAACAAACTAGTATGTACTTCAGAATTTCTAAGAGTAGAGCAGCACCCTTGCATCACAAAATTGTGGGTTCAGTTCCAAGTAAACCCATTCTGAGAAAATACATACCTTAAATGCATTGCAAGTAGCTTTGAATAAAAGTGTTAAATGCATAAATGCAAATGTGTATTTTTATAAAACACTGGAGGTTTTCTTAATGTGATGGTTCCTCCTCCGCAGTGGTGCGAGTGAATGTTGAATAAAGAGATTGAACTTGGCCTCCTCTGTGACTCTGGTATAATTACTGATGAACACCACAGGCCAGCAGAGCCAAACTGTGCCGAAGTGTATGATATATGACCATGCTCCTCACTCCTCAGACAAAACAAAAACACATCACAAAAGCCAAAGCAATAAAAGTAGCGACTCCCTTCAAATGAAAACATTAATCAATAAAGTAAGAGAAACATGGATATAAAAATATGAATTGTGCTATTGACCGTCACAGCAGGATCTTGGTGTGAACTCAGTCTTGACCATGTTTGGCTTGGTTTAATGGATGAAAAATGTGTCTTTCACTGAAGGCAGGGTTTGACAGTAAGAACTGCTCGATGGCATGGGACCAGGTTGAGGGGCACTTCAGTCAGTAAACAGTATTGTCACTGATCTGATCGGGCCAGTGTGGCAGCCTCTGTCACTAAAATTAGAAAGCCAATGATGTGCTGTTTTTTTCATAAAATCTGTCTGAACCGCGAACAGACGGTTAATCCTATGTCTTCCTGTTTCCAAGACAATTCCTTTTCTTGCCAGCTGCGCAGGCTTAATGAATGGAAAGTTGTTAAAGCTAATGTTAGAACTAACAGTCATGGTAACTAACTCTATGTACATGTACAAGTCTTGACAATTAACAGCTTAGGGCTTGTGTCTGCGATGTGGAAAACACGGATGGAATGGAGGAATTCAGGCATTAAAAAAGAATTTGCTGGACAATGCCAAACGGCGAGTTAAGTATTTCTTTACCAGGATGTAGCACTAAAAAGGCCATATAATTTAAATTTAATAATAAATGATGGTAATACGTTTTCATGAGTGAATCTGCTTGATTGTGGACTGTTTAGTATATATGTCTCACACTATAGAGCACACACACAGAAATAAATCTGAGAGTTGAACTCACATCCACCGTCAAAAGTAAAGTCTTCTCGTAAAATGTACAAAAATAGCAATTATTGTTAAATATAACTTACAACTGCAAAAGGAAAACAGATGATGTTAAATCTGGTTTATATAAGTTGTATAATATGCTGAGTTGTTGTGGATTTTTTTGATGTTCAAAACACTGTAGGAGCAATTTTTAGTTTTTTAGTTAATGAATAATTATTTGAAACATTGACACAAGTTTCTCTTATGTTCTAAAAATGTAATACACAGAATCTGGAAAAATTTAATTTGGGAAACTATGAAAAGGATTCCATAGTTCTTTCCATGTATTAACAACTGCTCCAATTTTTAGATTTCTGAATTATAAAGAAAAAAGTTAATTTAACGACCGTCTTCGTTGTATAGAAAGATTATTTTGAATTGTGTGTTTGTGGTTTTTCTACTTTTCAGAAGTCCCAAAGCACTTTATTTTGTTGTTAAGGTCAAAATATTCTATAATTTATTTATGTATGTACCATCTATAAGAATTTTTTTGTTGGCCAGTAAAAATGTTGTCAGGGCCTTTAAAAACCAGTCACTTGCCCAACTGAGAAGGTAGAAAATATTGTTAGCCTTGAACCCTTTAAAGGTATGTAGCAAAGCGTTACGATCTGTGCAAAATTACAAAAAGAATGACTCAATGTAGGACTGGGATGATATACTATTTGAGTAATGCTTTGATTGCTCTCATTAAGGTCTAGTAGAGAAAAAAACTCACCATACATTTAGTAATGAACGAAGTCTAATAAAACAAAAAATCTTTGTGACTTTGCGTTCGGTTCGAGGCATGTGAATGTGTTTGCATATTCACTGCTGATATATTCTGCAGTAAAGGTCATTCTAGATTGGATTGTGACTGGAGCTCGTGAAAGAGTAGAGGAACATCACAGTTCAGCTAAACGCCCTCTGAAGAACATTACCTTAATGATACCATACCTCACACCCTATCAGAGAGAGAGGAAGAGAGAGGAAGAAATGAGACGAAAAGGACATTCTTTGACCCAGATTCCTTGATTGGTGTGAGGTGATAAAAAGTCGGAGTTCATAGACTAAGCAAAATTAAAAAACTTTTACTTTCCAAGGAGGAAACATTGGAATGAAACGTCGAGCTATGCACCTGGAATACCCTTGCTGAAACTATCTTTGGTTTTACACAAGTATATTATAGTAAACATTGTAGTTGTATGTGAGCGACATTTTCCTGTGATAAAACCACAATCAAAATATTTGATTTAATTATTTTTTATTAGTACAGTAGAAATATAAACCAGAGCCAACCAAAAAGAATCCCCACGCAGCCCTCCAGAACTCCAAAGCAATGTGGTTACAACCCTTAGAAACCAAATTGTAACACCATGGCAACCATTTGTTGTAAGCTTAAAGGTACAATCTCCCAAAAAATGAATTTCATTTGAAACCTGTATGACTTTCTTCTACAGAACCCTAAAAAAAGATATTTTGGAAAATGTCACAAAATTACAAAATTTGTTCCCCATTGGAACAAATCCACCTCATTTCTCAAAATATTTGTAATTTTGTCACACAGGTTGTCAATGACATTCCTACTAAATGTCAATCCCCTGTATGGTGCGATTTATAGTGTGTCACATCTGCTGAAACACATTGTGCATTTTATAGACATGTTTGACATGGTGATATTGTAAAAGTTAATGTTTTGTGAGTGCAGGACATATTTGTATGGTCTATAAGACACTTGAAATACTAGAGAACATCTGAGACAGTGATTTCATCCAAACAGTCCAGCTGTGAGGTCTGTCTGCAGATGTCTGTGGGCAGGACATTCTGTTTGTTTCTCCAGGTCTGGAGAGTTTGTCATGACCCAAAGGCACTCGGGCATGCAGCTGCCCCCGGCCATTCTCTAAGTGGTCTTTGAAAACACAGGTGGTCTCCAGAGACCAGGATGAGTGGGCCTCGCAGCCCCTCGCAACACTTTAAATAATAAATCCATACATCATAAAAACACGTCAGAATCTGATTCACGGAGCTAAGTCGCTGAGGTATTAGCTTTAATAACACGAGCTGGAGCCGAGCACTTGCTCTTCCCTGACAAATATGGGCAAATCAATTAATTCCTCTGACGTCTCTCCCCCAAAAGCACACCATATAAATTCCATGTGGCCAAAACTTTCTTGTTTTGGGATGATCTTTCTTGTTTTACAGTTTCACCCTCAGTTTTCAAATACTCCATAGGCCAGCGCATTTGTTTTTGTTGAGAACTTTCTAAATGCAAAGGAGAAAGACAAGTACCTCAAGCCGAATCTCTCTGTTATCAGAAAGTGTAAGGTCTTTATTCTTTCGCAGGTGATATTCTGCACATAATGATGGATAGAAACATTATTCTGCACGATCAATCCTCTGAGAGCACTGCTCCTGACTGCAGAACAGCTTCAAGGGAAAACTAGGAGAGCTGACGATAATGGCCATAGTAAAGAAACAACGTGGTTTGCTGAAAATACGAGATCTCATTAAACAATATAAAACAAAAACAATAGCCATAATATAAATCACTTTAATGCTTCAGAAAAACCAGGTCATGGAAAGCTGTTTTTGTATGATTAAGATGGTCTACAATGTCATCCTCCAGGCCACCATCTTATAAATCAGATTATGGATATAAGGTACCTAGAAACCACATTAAAGACGTTTTCTCTATTTTAAAGCTTTACATATCACAAACACAACCCCGGCTGATCCATCATCTACACCTGCTTTGTCCACCATTTAAACCTCCAATAATGTGAAACTGGATTCTTCAGCAGGTTTGTCGCACCTCCTCATTGTCCTCGAATGCACAGTTCATAAATATTGTCTTATCGCCGTTGTCATCGTCATTCCCCACGATACTCTCGCAGGTAAGGAAATTCTGAGGCAATTACCGAAGTGACAAGTGAAATGGGAACAAGGAACATAAGAAAGAGACGGTTGCCATGGAAACATCGGATTGCATGCGCTGTGGTCAGGTAAAGCACCCCCTGTCTTACATACAGCGGCCTGGCTGCACACACCACGGACCAAAGGACACTTAACCTCAATCACTCCTTACAATCGCCAGCCAATCAGCCTGAATGCATTTGCTATTTCTGTCCAAAGGTCAGATGGCTGTGTTCATCCGAGTGCCAGTACATGCACTTTCCACCCATAGGAGGGGGACGAATGCGAGGAACATGGCTTATGACATTTGCGAGTGAGTGTACCAAAATTATAATTATGACAGCAATACACAACATTATTTCTATGGAGAACACAGACACATTATGGGCTATTGATACAAAATATCTAGATTTGAGTCTAATAGTAGCTACAATTATGTCCACCTTGATGGCTGGACATCTCTTTTATCAAATCGACAGGAAAATCATCCTATTTACATTATCTACGGAATCTAAACATTTACATGCTCCATTCCGACGCTGATTTTATTCAATTAAGATTTAATTCCATCTTCAGCAATCTCCATCCAACCAAGCGCAGCTAAACGCGAGATGCACGTGCAAATCATGCAGAAGAGACACTTTGACTCTCATTAGCCCCGCCATTAACACATCACATCTAAGTGTTTTGCAAACATCTTCAAACCGCAGAACGCAATCGTCTATTCACTGCGAAACGTTCATTTATGCACGAGCATTTCAATCCGACACATTAAAACGAACGACTCGCTTACGACCCTCGTGTTATTATTCAGTTTCGTTTAAGAAACCTGTTCTGACTAGAACGTGTGACAGAGACACTAAAGGGGACGGCTAAGACATTAAACCCCCTGGACGAGACTCTCTGCGCCAGGGGCAAATTACGTCTGATTAGCATTGATTCGAAAACAAAAAACGCAGCATGACACAAATCAAAAGTGCAGTCAATGTTGATGCATAAGTGGAATGGTACATCTCAAAATAGCTCAATAAATATGTTACGAAGTCGCAAACAAACGAGAAAGCTGAAGCAGAAGAGGGAGGAAAAAACAAGAGCGAAGCAATTACCGATCTAATCAGAGTTTTCTGCATAAAGGTATGACTCCGCAACCCCCCCCCATTTGCATCATAACACAGCGTGCAATATTAATTTCCGAGTTTACTGCTTATTGGAAGTGCAAAGTATGAAAAGCCATTAAGTCTGCAAATGGGAAAGCAATTTGCTGTCACATGGATTCGCATCTATTCGGCCCGTGTTAACCATTTGGAATTAGAGTCATTTGGCGAGAGGCATTCTACAGCGGTCCACTAAAATAAGTAATTATGCTTGCCTCCTCTCACCCTCCATCTCCCGCCTCTCGCTCTTTCATTTGCGCGGGCGAGGAAAGCAGGATGGGTGGATGAGGTTGAAGGGCGTTAGGGGTGAGTAAGTGGATGCAGAGGCAATTAAAGTTGGTATCTGTTTGACTAATGCAGGCGCACACACATAGACGAGCAACTCTTGTTGCCTGAGGGCCGCCAGGAAAGCGGGAGAACAGATGCTGGGCGGCCGTCTCCTTTTACTGCCAGTGTAACTCTTAATCCAATCTCGCACGCTCGAGCACAGCGCTCTTCATTTCGACTTAAGGTGTTCATGCATCAAATCACGGCCGTGTGAGCATCATGAGGTAAAAATCACTCGCAATGATTCATACTAGGCCTTTGAGAGCGTCTGCAGCTACACGTGCTGTTCATTTTACAAACATGAAAATATCTGCTTAGATGGGCATGAACGTCTGTGTCGTGCCCTGTATGGATCTGTTCCTAAATCAACTTTATCTGTTGGTTGAAGAACAACATTTTTGTCAGAAAGCTGAAACCTAGTGGACTTAATGACACCACAACAAAAGTATCCCAATTCAAGCTGGTCTGCATATCCTAAAACTGCAAAGAGTTCAGTGCTGCACCAAGAACCCTATTTGGCTGGATTCTGTCAGAGAGAGAGAGAGAGAGAGAGAGAGAGAGAGAGAGAGAGAGAGAGAGAGAGAGAGAGAGAGAGAGAGAGAGAGAGAGAGAGAGAGAGAGAGAGAGAGAGAGAGAGAGAGAGAGAGAGAGAGAGAGAGAGAGAGAGAGAGAGAGAGAGAGAGAGAGAGAGAGAGAGAGAGAGAGAGAGATTTATGACGCCTCTGGTCCTCAGGTCTGTAGAGGTGTATTATGGTAGGACCTACAGGACCTATTAAGTCTATGTGGGTCTCTCCTATCCGAGCATGGGTATCGATCTTCAGCGGTACCAGGCCTTGGCCTAAAGTATGTGTACGTGTGCGTCTCTACGCAGAAGGAAATGAAAATGGGGTCTTGGTGTGTGTAATGATCTGTGTGTGAATAAAACGAGCAGACTAGAGAGACAAAAAGGAAGATAAATTAAATTATCCCTCTGTTCCTCCAGGAGTCGCATT
Source organism: Triplophysa yarkandensis (assembly GCA_033220385.1). NCBI lineage: Eukaryota > Metazoa > Chordata > Actinopteri > Cypriniformes > Nemacheilidae > Triplophysa > Triplophysa yarkandensis. The sequence goes on along the minus strand of CM065654.1, from coordinate 11,402,879 downwards.
GCAGGCGATGATGCTTAGCTGCCTTGCGGAGGATCTGTTTGCGAGGAGGAAATGAAAGGCAGTCAGACAGTGGAGAAATGGCAGAGGATGCGAGGAAGGGGTTTAGTAGATGTGTAAGGACAGACGCACACACACTCATGTTTCTGGTTGAACTGAAAAGGACATGTCACCATTAAGCTGAAGGCACAGTTTAGATTTATTTAGGATTCATTTAACAACTTAACATTAGCATCCATAAAACCTACATCCTACAGCTAAATTGTTGTGCTTACAGTGCACTTTAGTTATGATTGCTTCACCAAATGATTCTAGCTGCGTCAGAAGTTGCATAGTATGACAGTACTTACAGATTAAATTAAGTAACTATTGACCGTTAAAACAGTACATTCTATATATTATGTGCATGAGTAGAATGAATACATTTCAGACAAACTGCATACTCTCTGTGTTTTTCATGTAACCAATATACTGTTTGACATTACATTGTCATGTTTCAAAACAAAATTCATTAACAATATATTTATTTATTGGTAAACACATTTTAAAATCCGAAAGGAAAGTTTTCCCAAGTTCTAGCTCGCAATTTTTTTTTTATAATGGTGGTAAATTTGACCTCCTGGGATCCAGAAGTGTTTATCCAATAAACACTCACAAATCTCTAGTACACAAATCTGGTTTATGCACACTATTCATGACTATTTATTATGGAAGTAGGCAATCTTTTGATGCTGGATCTGTGTATTACTGCTAGGGTGAGATTTAACACCCAATTGGAATTAAAGCTCTAATCCCATCCCAACCTTATCATACATCGAAACATTCTGTTGCTGTTAACAGTTTTTAGCTAAAAAAGAATTACAATTATTTTACTTCAAGAAAATCACCTCACGATGAAGGGTGACAAATCATAATGATTTATAAAAAAATACAGGAAGAATGTTTACGCCCAACAGGGACGATAAGCTGCATACTCCCCATTATAGAGCCAAAACACACATTGCACATACTGTAGAACAAAGCAAATACTAGGTGAGTTAGAGAAGAAGACAGGAATAGTAAGGACGGAGAGAGAGATAGAAAGAGAGAAAAAGAGGGAATTTCTGGGATGAGAAGAAGGTGAGAGGGGTCTAAAAATGGTTTTGTAAGGTCAAGACCCCCCTCCCCAGGTACACCCCCAGCTCAGCTCCTTTCCATCCACCTGCTCTCATTAACACACACCTTCACATCATTAAGACGTTCACCGTGGAATTAATAGAAAGACAGATTAAAAATAAATTAAGAAAAATGCGATGGAGAAGCACTTCATAAATCACCCGGGCAAAGGCAGGCACAGGCTCCTTATAATTAACTGCAGACTATTTATTTTATCCTGACGGTATAAATTAGAATTCAGACACACAGATTATATTAGGGGTGTCTGTCATGCGGAACTGCAGCGAGATGTGGAGAATATTTTAAGGATACAAAGAGCACAGAGCAGACAAGAAATGAGATTGGGGGGCTGGGGGTTGGTGAGGAATATAGATTCATGTGTTGTGCAAAGAACACTTTTTTAGTTTTTTGAAAAGAATACCCAAAATAATATCATGAACAAAAAATAATATACGCAAATAAAACAACACAGTAATGATTTTCATGCAGGATCATATGATTCTGTCACAGACATGTCTAGCTGAACATGCTGATCATGTGCACATGAGTGCGTGCATGCGCACGTATGTGCGTGCGTGTGTGTGTGTTAGTAAGGCATGCACGACACAGGCAACACACTGCCTCCTCGTGGGCACTGCGCCCACACTGGCATTACATGGAACCATACAGCCATTTAAAATTCTATTGCAGACTTCTTTCTGATGTTAACCAATAGAGCCAAACAAAACACATTTTGAAAATTGCATAAAGGAAAAAATGTTTACATGATTACATGATAAAAATGCACACTGAAAAAATGGCTTTTGGGAATTACTTAATTTCATAATGTGCATCTGTGCCACATAATCAAACACTTCTTTCCATAATGCTTCTAAAACTTTGAAAAACTTTAAGTAGAATGTACCGATTTAAATGATAAAAATAAGTCATTCCAACAATACTGTTTTCTCAGACCTTTTTGAGATTTTTTTTAAATTAAATTTTAGGTTTCTGATTCCATAAATTTGCTCTCAATTCTCTGTATATAAGCATACACCTCAGATGTAAATGCAGTTAATAGTTTGCCTTTATGAAATGTTATTATGTTTTAATATCTCCAAGAAACTATTGTCATCAATGTTATCCACTGGGTTAAACCTCTCTTAAAAAGGAATGAATTGTCCCAAACATAAATTGTGATGTCATAAAACTGCGATCAAAAGACTACAATATGTAATTTTTTCCAATATCGGATAACAGATTCAACATGTCAGAGGTATAGATATTCCAGTTGCAAAAGTGTACGTTCAGTAAAGAAATATGATAAAACGTATGTTAATGAAAATGTATTTCTAAACCGACATGGGCTACGCAGCCCTTGGCTTCAATTTAGATTTTAACCCAAAATGTTGAATAGTAAAAAGAGTAAAATTTGTTTCTGATGTAAACATGTTACATTATCAGATATAATTCTTTGTTAAAAATCCCTTTCACTTTTTTCTTTTCATATTTTATATTCCAGATACACCCACAATCATAGAATGACCCATATGTGTATTCAAGCAAAAACAACAACTACAGAATGAAAAAATAAAGCTTCAGACCACATAGATATTTACCCAAAGAGGCAATGAATTCAAATTATTAACTTTATCAGTATTTGCAATCCATCGGGTCAAAGCCATATCCTTTAACATTGCTATCATTAAATGTTGGAAACAACAAGACGAAACAACAACATTACTATGATGAAGTACACAGACTATAAAAAAAACTATGATAATTTGCAACAATTATTCCAGCAATGAATAAAGTATCTAACATTAGATGTAAACTGTAGCCGAACAGCAACCGTCCAATCAGAATTAAAGCACTAATCCCATCCCAAAAATGCACCTGATAAAACTATGAAATGGAACAAGGTCTGTATTCAGTGAACTTGCACTTTGGTCTAAGCTTTGCATTAAAATCTTATTCTCTGTGTGTGTGTGTCCGTGGCATACGGGTCTCGCGGTGGCACACAAAACTATTGATTTTATCTTACCAAACCTCTATAAGTCAACCAAGCTTCCAATTTGGTTATTCAGAGCAGAACAGTCGATCAACAGCTCAGTGTCACTTTCACTACTAAAGCAACATATACCCTTGACAACTTCGTATCGCGACCCATTAGAAGGCTTTTTCTCTGGGAATGTTTGTGCAAGCAGCTCAAAGAGGCTTTCGTCCTCATTCCCAACCGCTTTAACACACGGAGGAGAGATTGCTCCTCAGGAAGCGCGACACGTCCGCAGTGGCCTCCTCATGAAAGACGAAGACACAGTCTTCTGTCCTCCTTCACATACCTGAGTTCTGCCGGTGCATTAAGTCAATCCACTGAAGACAGGAATCTTAAAACAAACTCCAGCTCTCATAATCAATGTCAAAAACAGACGCGCTGGACCAAAGGATCTTTACGTGCCCATTTTCTTCTAAGGCAGAAGAAAGCACTTTCTCCATCTTTATGATTCTAGTGTATGGCTGAGGCCTTACAGAGGGCCGAGGGAGAGGATAATGGATTCAGAGGTCGTTGCATCATGTCCCTCGCAAAGCTCAGATGAAACTTTTCTTATTGGTAAAGTCTAATTTCGCAGGAAGCATTTCTTGTATGAAACAAGATTCACAGATAAGCAACTCAAAAAAGTAGACAGCATAAAGCTAAAAAATGTTTTAAAAAAATCCTCTTAGCACAAGTCACAGCCTGAGATCTTGTTCACGATCTATTTTCGTCCATACAATGCAACCTATCATCACACATTTTCTGGATAATTCAATCTTTACCACTTTCTTTATTCATGCTGTGGTAAGGTCCTTCAAAAATCTTTCAATTTGGATGCCAAATACATACGCAACCCGAAAATCATAAGAAACGCAGCCGTGTTTTGAGCACGGTAATAAACAAGCCCTGTAAAAACAGTCTCCATCGTATGATTCACAGCCTGAAATCTGCTACACGTTCAGACTCATTTCTCAAAACTCTGATGCCGAAAAAAGAAGGCCGTTCTCCTCTCCTCCTTCAAGCCGGGAGAGTAACTCAGTCTGAAGAAAATAAATACGCACTTATTACATTCTACACGCCGCATACTTTCACCTCTGTAATGTATTGCGGCGAGCGGCGCGGTGCACGCCGAGGTGAAAAATGAGAATGCAGAGTGAAGAAAAAAAGCAAGGAATATAATGAGACGAGGCCAGAAAAGAAATGTTCAGGAGCTCAGAGCATTTCTGTAACACATTACGGTTATAGAGCAAGACTTTACTCCTGTATTTTTGAAGATGTGTTTCATACAATGTTTAAGACAACATCACTGCTAAGGTTCATACTCATTGTCTGATACATGTAACCTGTGTGTCTTTTAACTGAAAAAAAAGTACGAAAATTATTGTTATTCAGTGTTTTAGCTGAATTTGAAGCCTGTTAATCATAACCATAGTCCAAAATTGAAAATGTGGCATGCTGAGGCTGTATACAGAGACACATATGAATTCAACGTTTGTTTCTACCAAGATATCTCTTTGTCATCTAGTCGAATTCTGAAGGTAACACAGATGTTTTGCTAGCGCTCTTGGTAGAAAAAGCGAAACTGGAGCGATACATTTATTTATTTCTACGCATTGTAAACACTAAAAACACTTTCTTGTTGATTTTATTTTGTTTTAGCTCAACAGACATGACATCACTGTGTCTTAAAAGCTGGGGTTAAACCTGAATCTTCTTTTGTTTTATTAAGACGTGCCTTTATCACCAAACCACAATCTGTTTAGTGACTGACTTACAAGAAAGCCGCCCACAGAAAAAATAACATGTCTGCCATCGAACATCCAGTGCACGCACGCCAGAAGTTACAGCTGTAACCAGTAGGTGTCTCTCTTTCACTGTGCATGACCCCCAGTCCTCTCTGCCACCCACCGAAGGCCCCCTCCCCTCCTGAAAATCCCCATCTCCACATAATATATACACCATCATTTGAAAATGGCAGCTTTTTGAAAATTCACCTTGATTATCAGACATTAAAAGTGACTTGAGCAGCGCTGAGTGTCTGGTTGGGGAGATGGCTGCAGACAGCCGAACAATGCGACGGGCGCGGCATTAACGCCTCGCTGGGCCATGCAGCCGCAGAAGGGAGAGGCAGCTCTTTGTTCTCCCCCTCATCCAATTATTTTTAACGTGCGCCTCTTTCGCAACAACAAGAGGGAATTTAATTTTAATGCACTCAGTAGAAAAAAGCGCAGCGAAATACATCTATTCTTTCAAAAGGAAGGAATATGGATGAGGTTAGGAATTAATCAGGGTACGTGTGGACTGAAGCTGTTAGATGCAGGTATTGCCTTGCAAAACTGCATCCTTAAAGTGTGTTCATTCCTTTCCATTGCCTGATAAAAATGATTTGCATGCTGCAGAGAAAAGGAGGAAAACATGCGTGTTGCATTCGTGGCCAAGGTAGATACAAAAAACCCAAACAAACAATAAAAATATCCAGGATTCAAGATAAAATGGGTTTGAAGATAAAAAAGGCAGGGACTCTTATAGGAAGGTATGCACCCAAATATTTTTCTAATTGGACGAGCACTTTATCTTGCTGTCAGTGAGGTTATAAAAATGCGCCAGTTCCCAGAAGGAGAGCAGCCGCTCTATAGCCGACCCTTTATTACTGCACACTGGTGTCTGATATATGCTCCTGAGTTAACCTTTCATCTGAGTCCGACACACAGACGCACACACACATGCATGTTTTATGCAGAAATGCACCAAAATAGAGGATTGTATGTTATGTGCCAAGATTGTGGTGTTATATTGAGCTCGCAATATGGGACTGCTTCTAAATAAAAGGCAAAAACACATAGTAAATCATATGCCACATTAATATACCGCTGCTGTAAGGATGCAATCAGGCACACAAAAACACACAAGCACACACACCGATTCAACCCGACAGAAAAAGCAAATTAGAATCCGGCGTGTTCAGACGCAGGGCTGCTGCCATCTTAGCCGCAGTACGGCCAATTTTCTCAGCAGTATGAAATGATTGTTTTTTTCTTATCAGCGTCGAGGCAGCATCTACAGCAGTGAGAATTTAAAATGAAAAGCCCTTAGTTTTTGTCCCCGGGAACACAAAACAGACAAACACCCGAGCCAGCGCACACACACACTAAATTAGATCTTCAGTTCTGGGGTAGACGACGAAGCGCTTGTGTGTAAGCCTCGCTCTGTGGCACAGCAAAAGCAATTCTCCGGAGATGGTAAAATTAAAGGGCAGAATCCAGCCTGTTTATGGTTGGCACTCCTCTCGCTTCTCAATCAAGTGTTTTATTAAGCAATCATTCGGCACTCTCCCGCTCCTTACACGGAAGGAGGGGACGGGGGGAGAGCGGGCTTGAAAAGCTGCAGGACGGTGTGCAGGCACCCGCTGACCCCCCGCTTCCCCAGCTGCCCACAGATAGTGGACTGAACACAGCTGATTACTCCCATCTGAAGTCAGAGTCACTGTTAACCTCCACAAGGGCTCAAGCGGTCAGCCGTCCCAACAGCTATCCCCAGAGAACAGAGGGAAAGAAACAGGGTCCAAAATAACATGTTTGAGATGTCTCCAAAAGCAGATGAACAAAGAATTTGCCATAAAACCCAAAAAATTTCCTAGTAAAACCGCTGCAGTCCAAAAATGTTAAGACCTTTCAACATTTTTGATTTGGTGGCTTTAAAGTGATAATTTACATAAAAATTAAAATTGTGTCATCATTGAAATCAATGATGCTATCATTATTTCACTTTCTTGTCATTTCACACCTGTATGACTTACTTTCTTCCCACCAACAAAATAGGATTTAATTTGAAAAATGTTGGCAGCTTTCTTGACTTGTTTTCATACAATAGAAGTGAATGGATGACACTGGTGTTTGGTTACCAACATTCTTCAAAATATCTTCTTTTGCGCTCTGCAAAAGAAAGTCTTAGGATTAAAATGACAAGAGGTTGAGAAATGATAAAAAAATATTCATTTCACTTTAATTTGTGGATGATTTGTTCAGCTCACTCTGATATAAATAAATCTGTCATTTATAATGTCTTTTGAAGCATGATTTTCTTACTGTGGAACACTGGCTATACAGCAGAATGTTCAAACCATGAAAGTGAATGGTGACCACAGCTCTCAAGTATAACATTTGAAAGCAAGTAAAGAACAAGGTTATCTTCAGTCTATTTCTTACATAAGGCATATGCCTTTATTAGAGGATAATCCTTCATAAGTCATTAATTTCTTTTATGGTATTTTAATTGTGTTTATATCCCCATCTGCTTTCTTTTCACAGTATAAAGAAAAAAGAATCATAAACATTTTCTAAAAGATAGTCCACATAAAAAATTACAAATCTGTCACCATTTACCCTCTTATCATTTCAAACCAGTATGACTTCTGCAAATCACAAAAATTATATTTAAAAAAATGTTGGTAACCAAAAATCTCTGCCCCCCCCATTTACTTCCATTGTACGGGCACTAAACCAATACAAGAAAATATGTCCCATCAATTTTTGGTTTGCAACATTTTTCTTATTTCTTTGTATTCTGCAGATGGAAACAGAGGGTTATTAAATGATCACAGAATTTGCTTTTAAGTTAACTATACCTTTAAAGTTCTTTCCCAAATATAGTCCCTGCTGTTTTTCCATACAAAAAAAGTTAAACCAGTTGAGTGGATCATTACCATTTTGCCTCAAATGTTCTACTGTGTTTGTTCTTTTACCTAAAGAGAGAAAATCATACAAGTGGCCTGGAGTGAGATGGACCATCTCTTCAAAAAGAAACTTCAGTGACCACCTGCATTATGTGGCACTTTTTTTGTCAAGGTGACATTGAAGGATGGGGAGAGCCAGACAGCGGGGTCTGAATTAAAAGTAAAGGACGGTAAAGTTACCTGCTGACTGACTGAACTATGTTGAAATTTTGATCTGGACACTTCCTCCTCCAGCCGCTGAACGCGCTCATTCGCCTGTGGAGACATTTGTGCAAAGATCATTATATTCACATCACATATGTTGATCATCAAACACAGAAATATTTTGAGAGGAAGAGAATAGCCAGAGCAAAGATGGTAGCTCAGAACAAACAGGGGAGTGAGAAAATGGCTGCAGTGTTCTGTCATAATGAGAAGCGGAGGTGTGTGTGTGTGTGTGTGTGTGTGTGTGTGTGTGTGTGTGTGTGTTTGTCTGGCTCCCTCGCTCTCCTCTCATCGCATCTGCTGTCGGTAATCTGTTCCTGAGCCAGCAGCGCTGGGATTAAGTGCAGAAGATGTATGCGTCATAGAAACACATAAGACACACACAATGCCACCGATGAGAAATTATACAGCTACAATAGCAGCTTAATTTCGAAGTGAAAATCATTGTTGCTCAGAAGATGGAAGTGTGTAAAGCATGAGCGGTGTAGATTGTTTTAACATTAGATGTGAGGGTCTTAAAAGAATGATAGCTGATCCCATATAGAAACAGCTATTTATTTATCAAATAATAATACATTTCAACTTCACAGAAAAGTCAAAATTCTGTAAAACAACAACACCATATTATGTGTGTCCAGCTCCATTTAACAACAAATAAAAGAACACATTTTGAATATGAACCATAGTTTAACTATGGCAACTGTTTTTAAGAATAACTATAGTGTGATCCTTATATTTGCAGAAAAACTATCATAGTAAAATTGGTTAAAAAATCAGCCAAAATTTCATAAACAAACATCAATTCGTATGCAGGCTTTTGAGGCCCAAACATAACTTCAGTTAATTTGCTAAACGTATATGGGACAAAGTAAACATTTAAAATTTTTATTTAACAAATAATATAAAAAAAAGGTTTTAATTACTTAATTCATTTAATACAAATATTATCAAATTAAATATGCATAAACATCAATATTACTATAAATTAAATACAATATAAATAGTAATATTGTTAGCCACTAATCAGACCAATAAACAGAAACTTTGGGCCAGGCTTTCACATCAGATGAATCACTGATAACAAAATTCCATTACAATATCATTGTTTCAAATTTCTTAAGGGTTCTGAAGACATACTATAGCTTATCTCAAAATTTGCAATGAAATGAAGGTGAACTTTTAATGATAGTATATTCATTTTTGGTCAAATTATTTTTATAAGGAACAATACTGTATGACATCCCTTGGTTAAAAAAAAGAAAGGTCTGTATTTAAGGATTTGTTGGCAGTAATGTAAATCACTATAGTTTGTTGAAGAATATTCTCAATAAAGAGAATTTGATTAAAAAGCAAGATTACGAACAAAAGCTGATAGTCACACATAATATGATTATACTGTAGCACATAAGGGCTCTCATTGATATTCAGACAGAAAGATCAAAAACTTTCTGCAACAGCACACTCTTAAAACCAAATTTACTTGAAAAAGACCGTATATCAGAATTTATTCAGAGAAAACTGGGATGTAGAAGTTTTTGTTCATAATATTTTTTTAAAGTAGATTTATAGATTAAAAAAATTATGAACCTATAACACTTATTTTTCTGGTCTTATCTTTCTGTGTGCATTCATATAAAATAAATAATTTAAATTAACAGCAGTTCTTTTATTTAGCCGAGTTGTTTGAAAAAAGTGTTTTGCATGTCAAAACAAGACAAAAAACTATTTCTTTAAAAGGGCCTCATGTTTTTCATGTCAAATATTTCAAGAAATATATATTAAAACTTTTATAGAGGAGCAAAGATGGCTTTTATTGTGTGAATTGTTATGAATTCTGCCCTTTGGCTTAACATTTGCCTTAACAAAGCAACTGTATTAAAAGCAGCTCAATAAAATAAGTTAAGGTCAACTGGAAAAAATAAACATGTTGACCAAAGACTATGATCATAGAGCAATTAATAAGAATAGAGAGATGGGGTCCATATTAATATAATATATTGTACACTGGAGTAAGACTCCAATTGTACAACATCCTTCAGTGTGCAAAGTATGCTGCCATACAAAGAATCACTGCTTTTACTACACAACAGTACTGCCACAGACCCGCCATACACACAAAAAACATTAACAGAGTATCATATAGTGTATTACAATCTACCTGTTCAGTTTTAATAGTATGTGTGCCTTCATGGTATCCAAACCAATCACCTAACACAATATTCCAATTGAGCAACAAAATACAACAGCAACAACAACCCGATGAAAACTAATTTTCTAAATAAGCACAGAAACCGCCTCTTCTGACCCTTGTTGAGGTGACCTTTCTCCAATCAGTCTCAGCAATAATCAGACTCACTAAAGCTTGACCTTTCTACAGCGGCCCTCTGCCATGGCTATGTATAACTCAAATATAACCCCCCCTCCTCTGCTAGGACACATAACTGTGGCCATCCAGGTTAATGAGAGAGAAAGCAAAGTAGCACATAAATGTTCACAGAAGCTTGAGGATTTATGATGACACAAAATGTATAATTTGTGCAAACTGAACGAAATCAACTATGGAAACAAATCCTCTTGAAACGAGATTAATTTATTAAACCATCAATATAATTATGGTAATCAGCAATTACAAACACTTTTGTCAAAAAAAGGGCGATTCACGATACCATAGAAACATCTTTTTTTGTCTTGATGGCTCTAAAAAGATCCTTTAACCTTTAACATCAAAAAAACATTTCTGTCTCACAAAAGTTCTTCACATTATAAAGATGGATCTTTAAAGAAACGTTGACCTAACCTAAAATGGTTCTTCTATGGCCTCACTGTAAAGAACACCTTAAGCACCTTTATTCTCACCACATTATACAGTGACAAAACAATAGGGTATACGTAGTATACATGACATGTCATAATTAAATAAGACTTTTTTCAAAATGTAGACAATACAATTTGTCCCTGTACCCTCAAAAACTTGAATATCTGTAGATAGCTTTTATATGACTGAAAGTTTACCATCTTGTGGTATTCAGCAACATCAATGTCGATTTAATTTTTTTATTCACATAGAGTGATAGGAAGAGTATTTCAAATGATTGTTGTCCTGTTAAGGATTTCCATTCTACTATGTTTCAAACCAATTTTGAAATACTGTGATTCATCTTAGAGCTGGTTTGCGAGAACTTTTTAAAATGTCTATAGGGACAATGAATCATCAAGGTCACTTCTGTGGGTGGGTGCAGTTTAGCTCAGTTGCCATTTTCTCTGAATACCTGAACATTGATACTTTTGCCTTTTGGTGGCCTAGAGTGTTTCATTCTCAACATGTACCTGAAGTAAATGCTCTTCCACCTCTCAAAGCTACAAAAGAGCAGAGATACATACAAAAAGATTTCAAATTCAACTCAAAGTGGGAAGCGAATCAATCAGCGATGTTAAAGATGCAAAATGTTGTTTTCTTTTAAAAGAAACAAGCATTACAATTTGAAGTGTACATGAAAAGAGTTTTGCTACAATAACATATATTGCTTTTGTGGGAAGATGCATTCATGGATGTTGCTGTCAGTGTGACACTCAGATCTGTTTCAAGTCATATAAACAAGCAGAAGTAATAAAAACTTACAAAAACATCCTGCTCGGTTGTACTAGAAACAACATTCTAGCACATGACAAACAAATACTTAGGCATGGAAAAACTACCATTTCAAACAACATATTCAGTTTGACTTTCTGTCACTCCTGAAGTTTGGTTTTGTTGAAATTCTATAATATAAATTCCGTTTTTAATGCATCGGCATTAAAAAGAATTCTGTCCCCATCGTGACAAGGTGCTGCTACAAAGACCGTGACTCAGTAAACAGAGGCAATGTTTGTTCTCTGAAGCTCCCCCAACAGGTCTGCCATGATGCTTAGCGACAGGTGACACAGCCACTGGTGACGGACAGCGATGGGATGGACTCTGATTGGTCAGTAGCGGTCTCCAGGAGGGGAGGGCTGAGAATCCCATTGCAGCAAACACTAGCTTACAGCTATGTGCCTGCCAGCTAATATCCTAAAACCTTTGTCATTCTGATATTAAATTTAATAAAGAACATCTAAGTTATGCAAACAGCATAGAATACTGCAAAGCAAATCACTTGAGATATCTTTTTTGCCCTCCTATATAATAGACATGAAGGGTACTGGGGTGTTCTTTTATACGGACCCTAGTTAGAAAAGATTGCAGTTTTAGAAGAGATCTTGAAATAGTCACAAATCTTCCTAGCAGGGCCTATAAGATTTGCTTTGACACCAAAGATTACTGTAAAAAAATCATATATTAACTCAATATGAATAGATAGAGAAGAATATAAATGATTCGAGTTCAAAATCTTTTAACAAAAAAAGCCATGCTATCCATAATTTCATTATAAACTTCTATATTTGTTTCTATCTCCTGACAAATCTATAGACGTGAAACCTCTGAAACAAAGTTTGTACTTAAAAATGAGTAATCCATTAAAGTTTTATTATCATTGACTCTTTTGGAGAAAAAATTCAAGATATTTTGAAGAAATTTGGAAACTGAACAACACTGGCACCCATTCTTTTCTGAACACAATAGCAATGCAAAAGCATGTGTTCCACATTTCAAAGTTCTTTATTATATCTTCCGTGTTCTGCAAAGTGATACAAACTTTAATTAATGACTAAATTTATATTTAAGAATCAACTCAAGCAACAAAACTGTCCTATCGAATGGTTTGGTAAAGCTTAACGTCTGTGCTGTTAAGTTTTCAAGTGTTTAGGTGTTTTGTTTACATCCATGGACCAAAAATATGGCAGAGAAACACTCAGACAAATACTGGTGGCAGCACATCATGTGACATGCCTACACTGTGACCCACGGTCTACCAACACACCTGAGTTAACAGAATCACCTGAACAGTAATCTTTGTTTTTATATAAAAACTAATTTCCGACTCAATCAACTGGAAAGATTCTCAATAGAACAGCATAGGAAATAAATAAGGAACAACAAAACATACACAAGGGAATGCGCATGTATTTACTCTAAAGATTTCTAAGTGTGTTTAGATTAATCATGAAGAAAGAATTTCATAAAGACTCGAACATTAATTTCTTGTCCAATTCATCTAAACTAAACTAGGCTTTTCCCCATCAACTTCGCACAACACTCGTTCTGCCTGTATTTAAAATCAAGTTTCAATACAGGCGGATCAACCAATCATAAGGAAGAACATGTCCTCTGAGGAATAAAAAGCAATTGGTGATCCTCGAACATAAGTCCAGGTCTCACGATTGCAGCTGCAGCTCACGCGGCGATTACGACATAAAACAAACTGCACCATAAGAGAGCAAAACAGATGCTTTCATTTCTACATGTCTAGTTCCTTTCAAAGCCTTTTCAAAAGCACAACCATCGCATTTGGAAAACTTTTGTATGTAACAATACAGTCCTATCATCATAATTACAGCCATTATCCCTCCTTCTGTATAATGGTGTTTCTTAGAACAACAGAAAGAAAAAACATACATAAAAACCAGGAAATGCATGGATGACTTGAGATCAAAGCTCCGAACAAAGGCTTTGAGATTAAGAGAGCAAGAAGGTGCGACAGACAGAGAGAGAGAGAGACAGAGAAAAATAAACAGGGCCGTGCAGCCTGGGCCTGGTTGGGAAGCTTTTACCTGAGCCTGCAGCTTCTGATCTTGCTGCCTGGCATCTTGCAGCTCCTCTCGTAGGCGCTGGTTTCTGTCGTGTAGTCGTTGGAGCTCCTGCCGGCTTTCCCGCAGCTCTCTCTGCAGATCCCACAGCCTCTGCTCCTGGACGTCCAGCTATCCAACCACAATAGAGGGCAGGGCGCAGAGGAAGAGAAAATCAATCCACTACAAAGAGTCTCTTTCTGCGCTCTCCTGCCTATATCACAGACACTGGAGCTCCAGCCCAGAGGAACCAGCCGTCACACGGCCTTTATCACATCAACCCTGAGCCGAGCGGCTCTAGCACCCTTCACATCCACCCTGACACTCCAGACAGGCTAGAACAGCCCTGCACTGAATGCAGAAACAAAAATCAATGCTTCTTAAGCGAATGCGAAATCGCAGCTCATTGTTTGACTGAACATGTAAAACGCTGCTCTAGTATAGATCTTCGCCATTTTTTTTATTGTTTGTCACACGGTAATCCATATTCTGCGTGAAGTATTTACAACAGGCCCATAACTACATTAAAATAGAAGTAATTGTTATAACTAGCACATTATCTTCACCTACGACAGATAGAAAGAGAGTGACCGATGGTTCCGGTCCACTTTGACATTACCAAGCGTCCTCTTCTGCATTGCAAATTGTCGCACGATGACAGCCGCATATCCGAAACGGAGGCCCGGCCGACAATCAATTAACCGGCCGCACTCATTAAGGGCCTGAGAGTAATCCAGCAATTCGCCCGAGTCGCCTAAATCAAGCAGTCGCCCCACGCCTTACACCATTGATTGTAGTCTGGTGACAAACATGTCATACCGCCACATCTTTTCCATTCATCTGTTGGTATAGCAAGTGCGGAGATTCCTGGCAGAGTCCGGAGTAAAATGTAAAGGCGAGGATAAGAAACATTTCCCTTTAATCCTAAAAACCCTGCACATCCTTTTGCTCTGCTTTTCGGTGTGCGATTCGAGCCGATAACCCTGCTCTTTCTTTTCCTTACAATTGCTCTCTCTCTCCATTCTCCCCTCCTAAACTGATCAATACTTCATTTAAATCATGACATTAGCACACCACAACTCTAAAAAAGAATAGAAAGGAATACCGAAACGCTTTCCGCGGCAAATGGGAGGTTTGAAAACAGATCACACGTTTGATTAGTGGCGGTGAGCGTTTGGTGTTGTTTTTAAAACGTAAAACGTATGTGATGCTCAGGACCGTTATTGTTTTGTATTGAGCTCCCGAGCCTGACTGATCAATATCGCATTTGAATCCTGAGAAAGGGGTGAGATGCAGGAACCCTTGACGTTTAATGAAATGCAAATAGGACTGTCGTAATCACAGCGGATATCGGACGTTGTCGGACACGTCGCTGAAAAACGAGCACAAATCAGATTCTGCTCTAAAAGATGCTGTTGCTGCCTGTAGACTCCGCACTGTTATGAAATGCAACCCCATTTGTATATTCATGCAAAATGCCATGAGCATAATCAGAGGCGATATGCAAACGCTCCCCACTTAAAGGGACGCCAGCCAAAGACGCGGGAGGGGTGTGGGAGGAGAGAGAAGAAAAAAGGCAATTTCCTGTTGCAGATCTGCATACCAGGCGCGCGAGAACGAAGCCTATCTGCCTAATGGTCATTAACGGAACTTATTTACCTGAACGCTCTGGGCGTCTCGGGCCTGATGAGAGAGAAGCAGGTATCGCTGCAGTCTTTGGATATTCGCGTCCCGACGTGACAACTGCAAGTCGGTTTTCCCATCCCAAACGTGGGCGCATGGCGGTGAGGAAGGAACGGAGGGCGTGAGATGTGTTTTTGAGAGGAAAGCGAGAGGAGGAGAGAGATAGGAGACAGGATCACTCCCCATGCACTTACATATAGCCGGGTGACAATGTCAACCAATGAGCAATTAGGCAGACAAGACCAAAGTTATTGATTGGGATAGGGGGCTCTTTCTCGCAGACTAAGTAGGCTGATTGATTGTGTGGAATGGTTGGAGATGCAGGAAGGGAAATAAGAAGGTGGGGTGTGGTTTGGAAGGGCAACTCTCTCCTCTAGCTGGGCCTGTAGCACTAAAGAGGGGTTTGGTCATTTAGACTCATATTGATCTTCCACCCCAAACCCGAACCAGACATGTGTATTTGATTTATGCACTGAATGTAGACTGCACAACTGTAGAATAAATTGTTAACTTTGAGTGCAATACTACATTTGGTTGCTCTATAGTTAAAGAAAGGGGACATAAAAAACTCCTTTTAACAAATAGTACAAATAAACAACAAGGGCTCAGAGCGGACAGAACGTACAATCCTGTTTTGTTTAAAAAGCTCATGGGGGGACCATAAGAAGTTGAGAATAAAATGCAAAAAGTATGTTATCCTGATTCTAGGTAAAAGGTTATTTTAAAAATGAGAACATGAATCTGTGAGTTTTAACCCCTAAAAGATTAAGTTAAAGTAAGGACGCAGTGATGCAAATTGAAGTAATGATGCGAATATTACAATCAATAGTGTAAACAGTTTAAGATCAGTTTGGCGTACCTCAGTCTTCATCAGCTCTGTTCCTTTGGGGCTTTTGAGATCAACAGATGTCTAAAGAAAAAGAAAAAAATTGATGAAGCTATGTGCATATTTTACAACATGTATCAAATATATAGAAGGACATACAGAAGGATATATAGAAAGAAAAAAAGTCAGACGGATAAATAAGTAAAAAAAAGAGATACATTACATTACATTAAAAGTGATTTACAGTGATAGATTGCCCAAAAATGAAAGTTCTGTCATCATTTACATTTTTCTGATTTTATTGTTTTTATACTTAATATAGTATAGTTGATTCCACATGCCACTTGTTCAATGAAAGGAAAGTTAAGGTTGTATTGTTTTCATCTGAAAGTATCAACCAATAGCAGACAGAGGGAGTGTTCATGTTAGGAGGTGCAAAGGATGCAAATTTCACCTTAAAATGAAGTTAACACAAAGCTAAATGCTGACTGTCTTTCGTTGAACACAAAAGAATTTATTTCAAACAATGTTGGTAACCATTCAAGGATGACTTTAATCTGTAACCTTTTGTCTCATTTATGTCTATTTTCTATTCCAGGAAAACCAAAACATCTTTCTTTTCACAACAATAAAGATTGTTTTTTTAAAAATGCTTTGTTTTAAAGGCAAAAAGTTCAGGCGTAAGAAGGACATAATGACGACCCCCATCCTCCCCCGCACGTTCTTACTGACCCCATCCTCAATAATGTCTCTAGAGAACAGTTAGTTAACACTGATTGTCTACAAACCTGCTCACAATGACAAGCATGGCCTCGGCCAGCTCCACTTCAACACAATCAATTATATCCTCACCACCCATGGCCAAGAACATCCTTAAATCCCACAATCCACACCAGAGAAGCACTCCATTAGGAAGGTGAGGAAAAGACATTAGGAACCTTGCTTTTCTCATTTCTGGCCAAAGAGAGGAAGAAAAAAGAAAATACATGCTCATTTACTACTACAGATACTCTCAGGCTGTGTATTTTACAAGGCTATTCAGGTATATACCTCAACCTCATGCTCTTTTGCATAGCCTTGCGTCTTCTGTGTGTCTATCTGTGTGTTTTAAAAAATCAATGGCGATATTTCCAGAGAGGCAGATAAGATAATGAAAGCAAAGCAGAGAAACTGTAACCCTCAGATGTGATTGCTCATTCCGAGCGGGGCTTCAAACACCCCTGCATTGGAAGGACACCTTAAATATTCTGACTTTTCACGTCACTCCGGACTAAATCCCTAGCAACCACCGTAGCAACACACATCGAGCTGGACGTGAAATGCATCGCAAGTTCCCCCTGCCACCGGAGACGGAGGGGTATATGAGAAGGGAGGGAGTGAGGGGGAGATGGAGAACATAGAGAAAAACAGCCGCATTACAGAATGAAGCATTATTACAAGGCGACAGGAGAAAAAGAATTCAGGTAGACCTCATTCATATCAATAGCGGAAAACGAAACCGCAGGATGAGGGAGAGGAAAACATTAAAGATGGATGCACTTTGGCTGTTTTATTTGCTACATTTAATGTGGTTCTCTGTTTCTGAATGCAAGGGATGCAATGTGTTGGGAACTGCATAACCGCACCATTCAATTTACAAATCCACTGCAGTGATGGAATATTTCAACCCATGCTGAAAAAAAATATGTTGTGGATGCAGGTCTCTGGTATGGGGTGTTTATGTGCTGCTATTTTAACTAAATGGTTTTTTTAACAAAAATCTTTACTAAAAAAAAACACGTGCTTGACCACCAGCTACATCACAAACATAAAGTTCTAAATTCAATACCACAATTTAAAGATCAATATAGCAGGGGATATATCTGACAATTCCAAATACATTTACTATTGGTGATATCCTAACAATACAGAATAATGAAAAAATTTGAAGGTAAACAAAAAACATAGACAGCAAATATTAAACATGTTGACATTATGAGCTTTAGCACAGTATTTCTATTTGTCAGACCCTGAAACTTATAATCATGTTACTCTCTAATTCGTGTTAACCGATAAATGAAAATACTGACTTAATTTGGTAGAACACAAATGACACTTATTTTTTATGTTTGGTCTGCAACTTCAAATATATTAACCCACATTCAAAAATAGAAAACCACAATTATTAGGTGGTCAGTTGCAACCTCCACTTTTATTCTTTCATCATACACATGGGACCTTCTGTGAACAGTAATGACCTCTAAGTGAGCCGCTTCCTTTAGAAATTGTAGCTTTTTTCCTGCATCCATCTGCTTGCCCTGTCTCTGTCTCTGAGATCTTGATACTCAGACGCTGATGAGTTTAGTCAAACTTCATTAAGTTCATAGCTCCTGCCTCAAGCTCCCCAGTGGCACACTCCACCAAACGAGCTCTTTGTCTGCCAGACGGCACTTTACTGCTCCATCTCACAAATGGGAAGAGGAACACAATCTATCTCTGTCACTCTTTCTGTTCTCTCTAGGGTTGTGTGGGCAAGGGGTCTTTTAGTCTGTTCACCATTCTGCAATTGGTTTGCAATAAGTTCATGGAAATGCATTAATGAATGCATTAATGTGACCTTGAAATAAATCTCAGAGTGTTTTGTAGGGAGGGGAAAGGTAATGCGGGCCTACGGGTGGAAAGGGGTTAGGAACTTTCATGGCAGCATGATCATGTTTTTTTATGAGCTCTGGTGTTGTGTCCCATCTGGGAAACCGGAAATTTCTCTTAGTATTAAGTCAGGCACAATAGTTCATCCTTAGACTTCTTCAAAAGTCCACTGGACCCATCTGAAATACATACAATAGCTTATACCTCCATAACAAAGTGGGATTACAACAGTATATCCAATTTCAAGTGGACTATCAAAATATGAATCACTGCGTGTTTTTTTGAAAATTACTGGCCACATAACATTGTAGTTAGGAAGATGAGAGTTGGCGATGGCTCCTTCCACTTTTAAATTGGAATACTTGATGGATCTGCAACAGTGTACGCATGAAAGCAATAGATCACGTTAAGCTGCCTGTATGAAAAGCAGCTCGGACCTGATGGAAGATCCTGTAGTGGCTGAATACACATTTGAATACCTTAAGACAGAAATTAGGACTATTGTGGTACAAGAGTGTACATTTTTCATCTGAGCTCTAGACAAAGATCTCAAACTTTACAAAGATCATCATTCTGGCACTTCTCAGGAAAGTAATTAATTCAATTAGCTTCAGCAATGTAAATTCTGAGCATTGTTTCATGAAATGATATTGAGCTGTATAGACTTCATCTCTCATAATGTAATTACATAAAGCCGAGTTCATTTGTTTTAATCACAGGGATATCATATGTTGTGGGACTGATCTCATATGCTTGTCACTCTTGTGGACAGACTGTCAAATGAAAATAATTGATCTCTTAATCTAGAATGTTTTCATTCAGTCATCAGAAACAAACAGTTAATTTTATTGTCTTCTTGAATAAACTGTGTCAAAAGACGAAAATATAAACAGTGGGGTTAAGATCTGTAGATAGGAGATCAATGAGACCAAAGGGGATTGTTTTCGGTCTTAAGTTAAACTTGTAGGATAATGACATAAAAGCCTTGTATGGGTCTATATTTCTGTTGTTCATTTAAAGGAACAGTTAAAGGAACAGTTCACATATAACTTCTGTCGTTTTGTACTTATTGTCTAGTACACATCTTCTTTCAAACCAATGTGACTTTCTTTACTCTGCAAAGCAAAAAAGAAGGTATTTAGAAAAAAAATTGTAAATATAATCGTAACCAAACAACAATGACTTGTAATGGTTATGTGTCCATACAAAAGAAGTGAATGGGTCCTGATAATGTTCAGTTATCAACATTCTTCTAAACATCTTCTGCAAAAAAAAAGAAAGTTGTACAGGATAGAATTTACAAGAGGGTGAATAAATGATGACAGAATTTCCATATTTGAGTAAACTATAACTTTAAGAAATTGGTCTCAGGTGTTTCTCATGAAGTTTGATATTTGTGTTGGTGCAATGAATTATGTTTCTGTATACAGTCTAGTGTCTTGTGTTTCTATGAGCAAGGCTCTTGATCATCTCCCTGCCTCTTCAACACTCCTTGCAGCGCATGCTCCTGTGTATTAACTGAAATAAGACGGCCAGCCAGGTCACCCTCCCTCTAAAGCCCTCTGTAGGTAATCAGTGACCAGGAGGCCTCACCCGCACTGAACCGAATACATTAGCATTAATCCCAACTCCGCGCCCCGCTGCACTATTCATACCACTGACAAACAAAAGGTTACACTTCTCAGCCTCTTTTCTCTCCATCTCTCCCTGTTTTTCTCTCTCTTCTTGTTGCATCCTGACTAAAGAATTTCTTCTATCTTATCAGGCGCGTACAGGCGGGACGAATGCTTTGAATTGAGAAGGAAAGCAAGCCTTACATCCGCCACAGCCAGCATATAAATCATTCATGAGCCAGTTTAAACCCCTTCTATTCACACCATATACACTAAAATATGAACAGTGTTCTTCATCAAATATTTGCACATATATAATTACACCTAAAGGAGTTTGTGATACTTGGGCAGAAAAAACAGGATTGACTTGCATTTGGGCATATAGAGAGTAGCATAGTAAAGAAGAGATTGTGTCCATGTAATAAAGATTGTGTTTGTGTGTGTGCACTAAAGATTGTCAATCTAAAATGCTGATGCACTGTATATTGTGGCTTTTTTCCTATGCCTGACTCCCTTGTGATCAGCAGGCAATTACTGGAAAAGAAATCATTGCTTCACTTCATTCTCACGCTCCCTAACTTTAATTGCTTAATGCATCCTTTACTGCTGCTCTGTTACCCCCTGCCTCCCTCCATCTCTCTCTCTCCATCTCTCTCTCTCTCTTCCACTGCAGCACACTGCAGCTGAGCCCGGCTAATTAAAACTGAATCTTCACATAAAGCAAAAGATGATGCCCGCTATTCCATAGGTCCATATGAAACATGGCTTAACGTGAGTGCCACTGAATATAAAAAGCAATTTTTTCACACAAAATAAATAAACGGGGTATCTTGTAAGCCCAAAAATGTAATCTGCATCTGCCTGAAAACTAAAAAAATGGGGCATTGATAACAAAAAATTTTCTGTTGCACAAAGGGTTTTTGTAATGTAAAAAATCTTCTACAGACTACAAGAAGAACAAGTAATGATTCATTTAAAACCAAAATCAGTTATTTTCTCTTTAGCATCTTTAACAATGTAACAGGTATAGTAAACCATAAGGAAATCTTGAAATAACTTGACGTTAAAGATGCAGAATGGTTTTGGTGAAAGTCTTTGTAATGGACCAAACTGTATAGCTAGTAAGTCTTACTGAGTTTCATTTAAATTGCCTGACATATAGAAACCCATATTTTAGAGTTGTCACATTAACATATTTTACATAATTATAATGGTCATTCACAATAATGAAGTTATAGATAAAAATTTGAAAATTGCCAAATCTGTCAAATTTATATTTATTTATGATATTTTGACCTTCTCTTTTTAATCACACTCAAAATACAAGTTCCAGATACTGGCACTGATTTTTTATAATATTTAGTACTATCACAATATTCACTCTTTTAAATATTATAAATATTAACAACCCTGGTATATCGCAACATCTCTCATATGCGGCATGTAAAAGATTAAATATGTATTTTACAATAATAAAGTACTTCTAATGATAAAAAACATGTTAAATATAAAAGTCACCCAAACATGAACATTTTGTCATTATTTACTCACCCTCTAGTCATTTTAAATCTGTACATAATGTTAGTTTTTTACAAACACAAAAGAAGGTATTAAGATTGTGGGAAAGCAGCAGCAACACCTATTAACTTTCGATGGACACAAAGCAAATACAAATGGATGGGATCAGTTTCAAACGTTCTTCGAAATCTCTTATTTTGTAATCTCAGGTAAAAAAATTCTAAGAAGATTGAAATGACAAGAGGGTTTATGAAACAATTTACATTTTTGTGTGAATTAGGTTAGACATTTCTAATGCTTTTCATATCAGTATCCTATGCTAAACTTTTGAAATAAGCCACTTCTAAGGTTTCACTTCCATTTGCAGACAGAAAGAAGACAGCTCAATGACTTTTAGCACTGAGCTACTGAGTCACTCACGTGGGCGATTTCTCATTTCATTCCATTCTCCCATCATTTCCTGCCTCCCTCTCCCTATAAACAATAAGTGACCAAGAAAAAATTATCGTAAAAACATTCATGCTCACAGAGCAATAACTGTCACATGTTTTAGGTGCTTAATTAATAAGCTCTTGCATTACAGGATTGTGTGCAGATAACTGCTGAAGACGCAGCTGTATTGTTCAGCGGCTTGTCTTGACAGCAAATCCAGGAGAGGCTGTTATTAAGCAGCGGTCCTGTGTCTGTGCACCGGCACAATAAACCTTCCTCTTCTTTAATTAACTTTTACGGCTGCCGAAGAGGACACGCTGACACCTGTCTTACAGCCCACAGCAGCTTATTTCATCCCTGCCTCATCTCGACATGGGCGTATCTGTGTGAGTGAATGGCTAAGATAGCGATGGAGAAAGAGAGAGAGAAAATAAAAAGGAAAGAGAGAGAATGAGAGACAGAGTGAGCGAGAGAGAAAGAGTGAGACGGAACATGAACAACATTTGCAAAGCCGCAACCTCAATTAGATCCAACTCTTCTGCTCTCTGACACTCGAATCTGACAGAAGTTTGAGACGTTGCCCATTTCTTTAGGCATTCACCTTCGAAACCGAGAGAGAAAAATCATCTAATCAGTCTTTCATTCTGTCCTCTGTAAACCAGCCACCCACTCTCTGCACTCGTACAGTGAACGCTCGCCATTAACCGTGTTTGCTGAGTATCACATTGCATGGTTATTCTCGCTCCTGACACTGGGCCAAACATTCATTTTATCTCCACCACCCACACATACACAAGTAAAAGAGTTGGATCCGTCTGTGGCTAGATAGAACCGTCTAAAAATACACCTAAAGAGCTCATTGCAGCAACGTACACGACCGTGAAACTTTCTGCATCCTTGACACTACGCAATTAGTGCTGCTCAATTGACATAAGCATGAAGCCCCATCTTTGCTTCTCAAACACAAGACCAGGAGCCAAAAGCCAGCGGGATATAATGATGGTCTAGAACATGTTTTGTTCTGATTCCTGAGAAAAGGACAGTCGGATAAAAGTTCAAGCTTTCACAAACTTAAGTCAAGCAAAACAATGTGAGAAGATAATGACACCTGAAAGAAAGCCAAACGAGACAGTGCCTCTCTTATGTCAATTCTATTTTTTTAATTAAAGGTTTACTTAAAAATACAAAATTTTTCACTCACCCCTCTTTGCATTTCAAACATGTATGAATTCCTTTTTTTGTAGAACACAAAAATATTTAAAAGAATGTTGAAAACAGAACAAAGGAAGCACCCCTTCAATTGAAACAGTTTTGTGTCCATACAATAGGAGAGGTTACCCTTCTACAAAATATCTTCTTTTGTGTTAACAGGTTTGAAATTCTTCAATTTGGTTAACTTGAAGTGTGTTAAGTAGGGTTTGGTCTACTCTGTCTACTTGCATGTTTTTATTATTATAACATTATAATTATTTGAGATGTTTATTATAGTTATTTACTTTAATTAAAGATTTGATGTAATCTTAGGCTTCATTCATTTAAGACTTCAGAAAGAAGTGGTTTTTGACAGTTCCAATCTTTTAACAGATCCCTTATATTGATACACACATGCATTTTTCAGGTACTCCTGAAGGTTTTGATTCATGGTCTGCTTAATTTAGGATGGAAACAAAATCTGCAGTAGCGCTGCCCTACAGGAGCAGGACTGGACACCCCTGCTGTGGATAATCGGAAAGACCTTGAATGGAAGAGGACAGAAGTGAGACTAAAGAGTGGCTTTTGAGGTTTACACGATTAGTTTGGCAGACATCTACAGCACTGCTGCCACACTGAAGCGCTGAGAGAAGGCAACACTCGGCAAAACCGCACAGTGGTGAGAGCAGGGTGAGCTATTGACTTACTCTATTGATTTTGGCAAAGGAGTTGAGTACTTAAAATCACAACAACTTTTAATCCAATGCGATGATTGTGTGCAATAGCAATCCCCCATAGAATACATCTGAAATCAGCGCACTGCAGCTGTGGTGGCTTAGGATAAACCGACAGCCGCTATTGCCCTGTAATGACACACAGAATCTCCATCACAAGACCATTCTCCAACACTTATAACCCTCGGAGGAAGAGAAAGCCGTCTCCCTTCACAGTCTGATGCCGCAAAACTTCCATCCATCAAAAAGTGGATCATTTGTGTGAAAGATTACTTGGCCGTTTGAATGGCAAATAAATTCAATTTAGCCACTAAAATGATTTACGCCAGAGTCTTCGCACAGCTTCATTATTCTACTTTCACAGCCCCATCGCACTGACCTCTCCGTCCGACCAACGACTTTCAGGAACATTCCATCAGCCCTCGCAGCGTTTCTCTGACATCCCGTCACACCTCCTGCCCAGGTCTTTTGAAACCTGGACAAGTGGACCAAAACCCTGTCTGCTCCATTTATAGGTCCCTGCACAGCCTGATGAATTATGGACAGGTGCTTTGATGATTATTAGCACATTGATTAGAGAGAGTCCTTGGAAATGTGAGCCTAAAGTTTTTAAGGACTTCACTTAGAATCCACAATTTGCAAAGAAAGAAAACTTCTGAAAACGTACAGATAAACAGAAAAATATTTTAAATATTTCGAGAAATGCAGTGATTTTGTGTCCTTAAAATGGAATTCAATGGGTGCCTGTGTTGTTTACTTACCAATATGCTTCAATATATCCTCTTTCGTGTTCGTACACAAGTACGAAAGTTAAACAGGTTTGCAATGACGACAGAAAGTAAATGATGACAGATAAAATTGTGTTTTGGGTCAATCATTTCCTTAAGGTGCAGTCACATTTTTAAATTTTTTTCTTCTAGCAATACCAATGTCGTGAAAACAAAGATAACTAACGAGTGATAAAATGTTTACTGGACCATAAATGCACTTCAAGTCACTTGTGGGACAATGAATCAGTTATTTTTAATTTTTTGTCCTCTAAAAGGACATGTAATTGGACCAATAGACTGCCTATAGAAACAGAGACAGCTGTGAGCATGAGGTCCAAAAAGGCCGTTGTCGTCTCTGCCAGCTGCAAAGGTTTCTCAAACTAAAGGTGAAAAAGCCACAAAAAAGTGTGCATGTGCCTTTTATATTAAACCAGGTTATTACATATAGCTTATTACAACATCTTTATCTGATACACACACACACGCGCAAACAAAGCAGCTCAGAAAATGAATTCCATTGTCACCCTGCATCAATCCACAAGGGGAATGGGAAGAGAGGCAATGTCCACATGACAATCTCGTGTCCCAAGTTTTCTTTCTCTGCCACCCTCACCTTCTTTTTGATGCAGGGAACATTGGAACTGTGTCTGCCTGATGAATATTATAACAGATTTGGTTTGTTTAGATAAAGAGGGAGGAGAGAGCTGTTTATCGGAATGCGAAGGCAAATGCTCAGTATTTGGGGAACAATACGAGAGTGCCAAGCCATAAATAGCCAGCGCCCGTGGACAAATCTCATAAAATACAAATATAAAGAGCACCTCTAAAGATGATGTATAAATGTTGATGTTTATGAATATTCTTCACTTTGCCTCCGGCTGCAATAGTTCTAGATATGATAAGAGTGGCCCTAGAGAAAAGGGTCGAGAAGCAGAGGTATGGCGGCAACCTACAGGACCATGTCATAGGCACCACATAATATAAGACGTAATTGAGCTACAGTAACACTCAGCTATGTATGAAGCTTACTTCCAAGTCTAAAAGCATTTTACTGGAAGATCGGGACTGATAAATCTTGGGAAACACAAAACTTAAAATGGCCTTTTTATAAATAAGGATCCAACTGGTCCTTAAAGAGATTCCTAATTTTTTTTTCTTATTTACGCATTCTAATGTCATTTTAAACATGTGTGAGCATGTTTCTGCTGCAGAACACAAAAGAGGATATTTCAAAGGATGTTGGTAATTAAACATCATTGGCCTCCATTCACTGTTTGGACACAAAATACATTTTCAAAGTATCTTCTTTTGTGTTCTACAGAAAAGAGCCACACAGCCATGACGCAACAGTGAATAAAAAACAACAGTGTTTATTTTGGGTGAACAATCGCAGTAGGAAGCATGACTTTTATCCAGAGGGACTTACAAACAAGGTAACAGTTAACATTCTGTCAATGAACCAATAGCCACTGTTGTCCCCAAAGCTATGTTTATTTCTAGGATCAGTAAAGACTGAAAGGTAGAGAATAAAACCGAATAACCGAGTACATGCAGAAGGCCAGAAATGAGGTCATTATGTATATTGCAGGCAATTCAAACACTCCTACATTCCATATGAGATCCCATCAGCTGTCAAATTGGGAAAATGATGAGGATGCAGGGCGCCGCGCATCTCAACGATAGAAGAGCTGGGCGAGGCACAGAGACCTCATCAAAACACAATCACGTCCTCAGTCAGACCACACATACTCGTAATGCTGTCGCTCTCTCAAACACTCACACACCCTCAATCCGAGCCTCATTTAACTTGCCTTACTTCACTTCTTGCTAAACGAAACCATTCACAAAATAAAGATCAGATAGAACGCTGTAATAAACTATTGTCCAATCTTGCTCACAAAAGTAAAGATTACTATAGTGAAGTACAGGAGTATAGGAGTTATTTTAATGAAACCCTATAGGTTCAGGTAAGTATGCAGGCTGGAGAAATGCGGAAAGGCATGTGAGGTCAAGGCACTTTTATTTGCATTTGCCCCAATGAACAGACATTGCATTCTAGGAGTTTGACTGCATTGTATGTCCTGTTGTCCTGTGAACTCTGTTCTTCAAATGTGTATTCTGCATTATCCTTTATATGTCGTATTGTGAGAAATCTTTAGAAATTCTTTTATCTTTTGAGTGTAATACAATCTGAAAACAAACGGTCTCTTGAAGAATAAAACTTCCTCACTAGTTCAAAACGAGGATTTATTAACGTATTATCTTGACTGAGAAACAGCTCGTTCTAACCATGTACACCAGCAAAATTTAAATTTGTATTGTCACATGCTCATCAACTGTTATTCATTGTAGGAAATTGTCCATAAAACTTTGTTCTGTGACCCTGATTATTTTAGGGTTAAGATTTCTGTATATTTTCTAATTGTAAAAAGTGTGATGCACGTTTTAGTAAAAACTGTTGTGTAGGTCTAATACAAGCTTTTGGAAAAAAAACATGAAAAACCTGTAGAGTAAACAGGTGAACTTTGCTTTGCATTTCACGTGTAAAAGGCCATTTAAACGGATCCTGAAGAATTTGTTGATAAGATATAAAGTCTGTATATAAAGAAATGAGAAACTGTCTCTTTGCATCATCTAATTTAGAATAGTAAGAACATATATTATATGATACAATAATTTTCCAGTTGACCTGTTTGGTGCAATTTTGTGTGAAATGGAAAAGTAAGCCATTTAAAGATAGCAACATTCAAGATGGCAATAAAGAGGCAAAACTTACAAATTGCAGCGTTAATGGGATAGTTCACCAAAACAGGTAAAATTCCGTCATGAATAACACATTGTCCAGTTATTTTAAATCTGTATATATGTCTTTGTTTGGTTAAACACAGAGCAATATATTTGAACTCCTGCTTATAACCAAACAATTCTTGAACCTCATTGACTACCAAACTGAATTTAAATGGTACTGCTTGTTGTGCTACATTCTTCGGAATATCCTATTTGGTGTTAAACGGGAAAAAAAACAATGTAAACAAGGGTAGTCAATGGTATCCACAAACTTTTTGGTTATAAGCATTCTTGCAATATCCTTCTATGTGTTTATTAGAACAAAACAAATTAAACTGCTCATTGGTGAGTAAATGACATTTTTTTATTTTGAGAAACTATCCCTTTAAAGCACAGCAGGAAAAAAGGCCATGATGAAATAAATCAAGCAAATGTACAAAGACACTAACATTAAAAATAATCTTTGGGAAAAACAAAAATAAAAAGTAAAAAAATATCTAAGAGATTCCTGCTTATCTAAAGATGTCAGTAGAAAAACATTTGTTTAAGAAGAAACATCCAGCTGATAATGCTTGCAACAGTGGTCCTGATGCTGCCCCTCTGCGAAAACAATCCCCTCATCCAGCTTAACAATCATGGATTCTATCTGTTTTCCCCGGCCTGATGAGAGAACTTCTCTTTTCAAGCCAGTTGACTCTTTATTGCTTTTAAAACACCCCTGGCACTTTAAGAGCAGGAAGAACAAAACGCGCAGCTGCCAAAACCTGACTTTATCAACAACAAAATCAAACTCTCTGACTGCTCACAGCGAGATGAGAGGATGGCATGCAGCAAATCACAAAGATAAACCAAATGACGCTGGTGTGATTCACAAACACCTCTCTTAATCATACACACACCCTACAAACTAAAACATTACATGTGTCAAAAAAGACAGAAACAAACAACGCTTGACTCGTCTCAGTAATTTACATTGTGAGGTTTGCTATGATCCCGAGGAGCCTGTCAGGGATGCTGCAGCTCTGGAAAACTGCAACGTCAGTTATGAAACAATAAATATAAGCTGAATAATACTTCAGAAAAACTTTATTTAAAATGAATAGAATATGGAAAAAATACAGATTGAAAGATGTATATTTTATGGAGAGCTATGAATTCAGTCCAGAAGGTATGAACACCCAGTTTGCTTGACTGAGGGTCAGTTGTGGTCTGGTGGTTAGAGAGTTGGACTTGTAAGCAGAAGGTTGTGGGATCGAATCCCAGTGCCAGCAGACAATAACTGAAGTGTCCTTGAGCAAGAAACCTTACCCCTGTATGCTCTGTAGTGATGATTTGCCAATGCATAATACTTGTAAGTCTAGATTAAAGCATACCGTATACAAGTATAAACTACACTGGAATTTAAACGAGGGAAAGCAATTTATCTGGTAACTAACATGCTCAACTAAGTTTATATTTAAAATATAAAACCCCGGGATGTGACTCTAACAGAAAAAATGTGTCATTACGAAATTACAGATTGGAACAAAAAAATAACTAGAGTGTATGTTAAAAAAAATATTGAGGCCAAGCTGGCGACTACGCAGTTCTAAAACATGGCCAGTAGAGGACCTCCTCCTTGTTGTGGCATTAATATGAATATACAAAGACCTTCATACCCTCAGCTGCATATAATACACTATATGATCTAAAAAGTACTGGGGCCTAAATGAAATACACCATCAAGTGCTGAGGATGTGAAATGAGACGGCAGAAACGGGGCAAACAGCCTTTGCACCTCACTCAATACCATTCGCCTCCGCTTTCCAAAAACGCAAATAACACAATTCAAAGATGATTTTCACTGACTAAAAGTGATTTCTGTGTGTGCTTGTGTGCATTTATTCGAACATCTGAGGTCTGTAGGTATGAAAATATTACAAACGCCTGCAGCTATACCCTTGGGGGCGGTGTGACCTTGTTAGTCGGTCCACTTGTAGAATAAAAGACCATGCAAACGTCCACAGCCGACCCATCCTCCCCATGGAGCTGAAAAACACACATGTATGTGTGCACACTTACAAACGTGAACAATAGTGCATTCTTATGGCCTCTGTGTTTTGCTTCACAATGTTTGCGGATCTGGAAATTGCTTTAATAATTTACAAAGTTAATTTCCTGGCCTCACTCGGACCGGTGAAGTTCAAACACGGATGTGTGTGACGAAAAATCCCCAGAGCTGTGCGGTGAATGAGCTGGATGGAGAAAAATCAGTGTGAGTTTAACTGGATGTTTCACAGACTCGGCTGTATTGACTCCACAGCTAGCTGTCAGTAATGAGATTCTAAAGTAAACTCTCTTGGATGGGATGTGCCTGGGATCTCATTATCTGAAAGATAAAACCAGACCCAAAAACTGACCACTATCTGTGAAATCGTATACTATTATTTAAGAGCTAAAATAACAAGTGACAATTTATTCTAATCAGCTTAAGTTTATACACCAGAACTTTGCTGAAATCTCTAAGGATCATATATGACTTCAGCCACCCAAGCCATTGACTGCTCTTCTGTTTTATCGACAGAGAGACGGTGTACAGCATATCCGGTTTTACACTAGCCAGCTTAAAGATTTCAAAGAAGTTTCTTTTCATAGACCATTAGAGTTTTGAACAGTAAAATACTTCATTTATCTTGCAATACATCTGCAGAATATGGAATTAGATGTCCTAGATACATCATCCGCTCCAGTATGACAAAATACTGCAATGCAATGTGTCTGTATAATTCTGTTTAATGTATTTTTCATTTGGATTTCATTTTGGATGTTAATGGCCTTATTGGTTGCAAGCTTAAATTTAAGAAAGTGCTGAAAACATTTTGCATTTTGGAGTCAATGTCCCATTGCATTGTTTTGAATATTATGATTTGCATATTTTCTTTATTATTTGAGTGCAGTTTTGCAAATATTGTTTCTTAACAAAAATTAAAATTTGCTATTGCACAGAACTTGAAAAATAATAAGTGGATTTTTGTGATTATTGAAACTATTTGTTGTCAGATTTTGTGTTTTTGTCAATACGTTTTATAACTTTGATTTTATGAATTAGGATTAATTAAAATCCAATTGGGATACAAATATTAGTTAAATCAATTTCAATAAAGTCCCTCCAAAATATCCCTCCAAATATTTATTTTGGTGCATCATTAGTTTTTTTTTCAAAGCCATGTTCACTTGCCAAAGAAAAAGCAAAGACTTGCAACAAGAACAAAATTTAGTGGTTGGTAAGTGACAATACAATTGATTAGATAGGATTTAAATATACTTTGATCCTTGATTCTTATTGGCTATTAGAGACACAAGGCCTTAAAGTCCAGTGTGAGGGTTAGAGTTAACGGAACATAATGATAAAAATTAAACAACTGTTGTCATTTTGTTGAATGTACAGGGTAAAATGATTGTTATAGACGAGACCAAATGGGCTCTGGACATGTTTTCAACACATTCACTTCTTTTGCCTATGCTTCTATTTTATTGTTAAAATAAAGTGTCTTTGTTTTGACAGTGAAATGACTTCAACATCATTTGAAAAAAGATCACAGATGAATCATATTTTGCTTTGATGTATTACTTGATTATAAAGTCTTGATATGTCATGTTTTATTGACTACTTTGATGTAAACAATGCTGGTTTATAAGAACTTCCAATTTTAACAAATTACATCCAGCAGAACATTCAAAATGTTAAAATAACTATATTTACTATACATTTATAATAAAAATAATAAATCAGAAATTGTTTCACTTCACACCATACAATATGGTCTATACACAATACACACCCACACACACGTAAACATATCTGTAAAAGTATATTTCTCTTCATGGATTTGTATGTATATATATATATATATATATATATATATATATATAAATGCATGTAGGCAGCACAATAAATACAATCCTTGTAAATGCATAATGAACTCCAAGATTCCCTTTTAAAAAATGCTGCAAGGATCTAAATTAAATCCAAGCACATGGGCTGGTTAGTAACAGGGGAGTATTTTAAGTTTCAGCTCAGCAAATCTTTCACAGTGACCTTGGAGAAAGTCAGCCCATCTGAGGGAAAAGAAGCGATATTAGTAATAATAGAGAAATTAATAAGATGGCGGTTAGCCTGAGGGCTGGGCAGAGGAGCGACCCAGCCAGTGGAGTTTGTGTGTGTGTGCGTGGGTGTAGGGGGGGCAGTCTGAGAAAGGGGATCGGGCAGAGGAGGGGTTGGGTTGAAGTGTGGGGGGGTTGTAAGCCCATGATTTCCTCAGCAGCGCTGCGACAGCCTGTGCCGCCACACGTCAAGGAGGAGCGAATCAAAGCGAGAGCTTTTGATGAATATAAAACAGAGGGTCCTGCTGAGAAGCACTCTCCCTCTAATCACACAGCCGCGGCCACAGCGCCGGCCCCCGCCGCAATCCCCCCAACCCTGCGCCAAATTAAAGAGGAGGGGGTGCGAGGGGTAGAGGACGGGGATGCAGACAATTGTAAGAAAAGCTGCGGTAGAATGGCAATAAACATTTTGCTCCTCCAGAAAACTGAAGCTTAATGTAGAGTGGGATGTCCAATAGAGCCTCAGTGGGGGGAAGACAAACCATCAACCGATGAAGGACACCCCTCCATATTATTCATGCGATGCATATGGTGCAAAAATGAGACGCCAAACATTAGAATTCTGTGACAATTATTGTATCATTGAAAGAAAATGTAAATATTTTACAAAGCTTTTTGGGATCTGAATTTAATCTAACCTGCACTTTAAACATCAGGGTCAAAGACACAACAGCTCTTTACCGGTAAGTGTGCGATGCATGCACTTCTGTAAGCCCATCTCTCCCTCTTCACCACAACCTTTGTCTAGTTTGCTGAAAGGACGGCTGTGCCGGTGTCCCACCACAAGTCTGGGAGCACTCCACTTCAATCTCTACTACCTGCCTCGGTGATGACCTCCGCCCTAGCATTAGCACGCTCAGAAATGCACTCCACCAAGACCACTGCACGACCCTTTGGGTATGGCTGGATGAAGGCCTCCCCGGGTGCTGCCCTTCCGAAGCTCCCTGGGCAGCACTTGTCTTGAAATTAGGAACCCTTCCCACCCAGGCCCTGAAAGTGACACATGCGTGGTTGTCGCCAGCATGTCACCTCCTGCGCACTGAAGTATGAGGCAATTTCCTGCGAGCAGCGAGTAGCTGAGAAAGTGCGAGGGAGGGGGGCTACCATGCCCGCGCTCCAGTGTTCTTTTTGATACTGTCAAGGAAGAGTAATGGCTTTCTGTTGCTGCTGCTACTAGCAAACTAATGTTGTGTGACTTTGGCTCTCCTTTTCAATGCGTTTCCACTACAGTGAGGGAAAGAGTGATGGATAGGAGATAGAGGAAGAGCAAAGTGGAGATATCGGAGACAAGGATAAGGATCCTGACTATCCCTGGGGAAGCTGGGAAATGCCTGGGGTGGGTAAAAAGTGCAGATGGTTCGGAGGGAATAACCTGGATTTCTGCTTAGCTTGAATATGGATGCAATCTTTATAAATCATACATTCTTATAGCATAATTCACCCAAAATAAAAATTGTATACACCCTTCTTCCATTCATAGTTAGCAAATCATTTATTGAAAGGTGAATAAGGGTTCTCTAGAAAGCCCAAATTAAGCATTCAAAAAGGCTTAATGACTTATTCAGATGTGTTTAACATGACACAACGCATCTTTGACCAAGCAAAATACAAATCCTTAAATATTTACTATTACTGTGTGACCTGTGTGATATTACACCGCTGTCAGGCTTTTAAATAGGCAAATCAATCACCCACACAATTTGGAGCCACACTTGAAACCCTTGACATTTGACTTGAGATATGTGACTTCACCCCCAGCTTTATGACCTTCGTCTCAAAACATCATCTAATAACACAGTCCACTTCCTGAATGAATATAATCATTTAACCATTCAAATCCAATAACCATCTGAAAAAAATCCTTTAAAGAAAAACGTTAAATGTAAAAAAAGAAAAGTTCATCACAGTCCACCTATCCACGGGCCTTTCACCCTTTTCCATGTCACAGATTTAATCGCCATCTAATCCCATCCAGAAATTATCAGATAATCATAGAAAATTAGAGCTTGATTAAAATTGCACAATTTTACAATTCATTAACTGACTCCCAGATGCCCTGGGCTTCCTGCCAGAAGTGTGGAGGAGATCAGTCCGGAGGACAGTGACTCTATTCAGATACAGCTCCTGCGTTAGCCTCATCAGAGCATGCCCCATCATTAAGCTCCACACAACACCCGTCCCATCAGTCAGTTGGAATATGGCTTTTCATATTTGTGCGGGTGCATCCGAGACTGATGAACCGCCATGGTCTCTGTGCTGTAATGAATTGTTCTGAGAGCTAAAGCTCCCATATGGACAGATCCAATATTGTCTTGTATTATATATGATTGTACAATCAGTTGACATGAAAGCACACGGGAGCTCGAGTTCAAAGGCTCTCATGGAGTGATGCTCTTTACTTTAATGACACTGTACTGTAGATCAACTGTAGATAGTTAATAACATAATTTCAAAATGGATATTCCTATCTACAGCAAACTAAAAATGGTAAATTTACTTTAACATTACCTACTTGAATTATAATTCCATCGATGAAGTAGAAACTATATTAACAATAAGCTGCAAGATATCGTTCAATTTTGAAAAACTTTATGACTTTGTTCTTATGTACAGCAACAGTACCTTGTGCTTGTACTGTGTTATCAAATTTCATAAAATTAAAATGGATATATCACCTGACATTTTTTGTAATCATTAACTTGTTATTTTATGGCCACCGAGGTGGCAAAAAAAATGAAAAAATAGTTAACAGCTATAACTCATAGAATAAAATATGCATTGATTTGTAAAAGGAAAGAGAAAAGCATAAATTTTTCATTAGTTGTGAAATTATTTGGTAGTCTGAGGTGAGGTAGGTGTTCTGAGGGTTTCATTTGGGGGGGCATGAGATTCTTTTAAGGTTTAAAGGTTTTTCAACTAAAAAAGTTTTTAATTAATCTTGAAT
Organism: Triplophysa yarkandensis; assembly: GCA_033220385.1. Lineage (NCBI taxonomy): Eukaryota > Metazoa > Chordata > Actinopteri > Cypriniformes > Nemacheilidae > Triplophysa > Triplophysa yarkandensis. The sequence continues at coordinate 11,367,805 of CM065654.1, read as the reverse complement.
ATCACACAGCCCTTATTCACAATTCTCTCTCTTTTACTATAATAAGTATTACGAAACACACCGATAAAAAATATGTAAAAAAAAATAGTTTAAGGCAGTAGACTCATACTATAAGGGTAATATATTTTAATTAATCTATATTTATATACATTTGTATGTTACAGAATTAAAAATTTCATTGGAAATGTTATTTATTAATATTTACCTTTTTACTAACTCCTTTTCCAAAGTCAATATATAATTTTGTTAAATAATCCTAATCTCAACATTGGCCAAAATAATCGTGATTGAAATTTTGTCATCAAGAAGTGATCAAGAAGCTGTAATTGAGGTGTATACACACATTCATCTACACCTGCAAACAGAAAAATATGCTTATAAGGGCACTCACAACATTCTGCAGGGTGCTGTTGCTCTCTGTCCTCTCATCACACTCTTGCATGAGCTGTGCTATAGTCTCCTCTGAGCTCTGTCTCTAAACAAAAGAGAAATTATTTGACTGACGGAAAGACAATGGTCAAACAGGGAACAATTTAAAGAAAAACCTCTTAGTATTCATGTCTCCATAGATCTGTTCAGTTACTGCAGTGTTGCAAGCACTACAGAAAGCCTGCTGTAGTTTTTATAAGTGTTATGCCTGTGAAAGGCTTCTTCAATCAAACTCTGACGTACCAATCCTTCATCCGATCATTCACGCTGAAAGGGAACACTGGGCTGATTGAATGGTTTGGTCTATGGCTTCATACTAGCAGTGATTTTGTTCTTAAACTCAAACTGAACCCCCTTAAAATTCAATGAGATGCTAGATTAGTTGCCAACTCACACTCTGAGACATAACTGTATTTGAAACTAATTTGAAAGGCTAAGACAAGCTAAAATATTTTGCATTAAGCAACACATCCGGGATGTGAGAACATGTATTGACGTATGTGTAAATTAGTCTTCGTGAAAGGCTGTTTTTACACTTGGTTTGACTGCTTTGTCTGAATATAATACGTTCCCAAGGTCGAGTTTCACAGTATTATTTGGCTGTCAAAAAGACACTTGTGACGTCAAAAAGACACTCTTAAACTGAGTGAAATAAAGCAAGCAATAAAACACATTAAACAAAAGAAATTCTTTAGAATTACTGGCAGGGGTGCATCTCAGCCTCATGATTCAATAATGGGCTTACAATAAATTTTTTTTTAATATTTTAAGAGGTGGGTAATTTTGACTAGTTCGTATATTTTGAACAATGTTTGTAACTGGCATCCATTTACTTTGCAGTGGTTTGTGTCCATACAGTGAAGTGAATGGGTGCCACTGTTGTTCAGTTATCAACTTTCTTCAAAATATCTTCTTTTGTGTTCTGTGGAAGAAAGTCGTACAGGTTTAAAATGCAAGCGGTTTAGTATGGTGACAGTATTTTACTTATGGCTGAAATATTTAATTTAAGGATGTTAAACGTTAAGAGAAACTTGTTTAAAACATTTTTAGACAGAAGCCATTATCTTTGAGATCATTTGCAGCTTAACCAATATGTGCATCTCATAAAACTATATATTTCCCTCATATATTATACCATACTGTCCTGTATCAATACCCTATACTTTAACAGCAAGGTACTACCAAACTAAATCAGATGAATGAACATAGATCTGTAGTATTTCATTACCTGCTGTTGAAGCTCCTTGACTCTGGTCTCCAACTGCAGGAGTTGCTGAAGCTGCTGGAGCTCTTGTTTCTCCTTCAGAGACATTTCATGGTGTAGCTCAGTGATGACTTTCTGTAACTCCAGGATCACAGCTTCTCGCTCCTCCGCCTAAAACACATGCCCGCTGTCATATCAGCTAACTGGAAAAGACTGTCAGCTCATGCAAATATATTACTGGTGTTGAGGTGGATGGTTATTCGTAACGATATTAAATAATTAGGATGTAAAAACGAGCATGGTTCAGGGTTTCATTTCTCAAACTCTAGCCGAACATGCATGTTGAATATTACACAATGTCCAAAACAAAAACAACGTCATGCCATAAGTTTAGTAAAGCTTCTCTGGGTGTATTCTCATGTGTTATGTTATATATGGCACCAAAAAACAAGGAGAAATGTTGAATGGGAATAAAAGGTTAGCCAAACCGATAGCCAAATACATATATATAAATGTAACTTCAAAATTAGTGCAAAGGGGAAAATAAACCATTCGTGCTTTCTGCAATTAATAATGTAACTCAATGTTCTCAAACCCACTGCTGTCTTTTTTATTTTCTAGAGGGATGTCTGAAACCTCTCAAAGTGAGAGATAAAGTGCTTGTGCATCAGTGTGAGAGATATGACACATTCCTGGCATGAGTTACATATCAATCGTATGGAATTGCTGGAGAGGAATAGAGTATCATGTTGGTTCTTCCAAGTGAACCTCTGGGACATTGAATCGCTTTTCTATAGATAAATTGGCCTTTGCAATTTTTGCAATAAGAGAACAAGTCAAACATATAGGGAACGTGTGAAGTCACAATAGTTAATGAAAACTTTAAGATTAATAGTACATAAAAGGTCAGGCTCTCACTAATAAAAGAGTCCATTGGACCGGAGGCCGGTAATAAATATCATGCATAAATGTGTTTGAATTAACATCTGAAATACACCTTATATATTAATATTATTAGTGATATAGAAAAATATTTTATCTATGGCTTTTACTGAACATCGGATTTGCTAAGCGAGTGAGTTATTCAAATGCAATAAACAAGAAGCTGTTATTTAAACTGTCAGATGATGTGATCAACATGTAAATATGTTTAGACTACTGTATTTAATTCAAAGCAGACTACAATTCATAGATGATAATAACAAAAGATATTTAATGCAAGAAAAAGGATTAACCAATTATGATTTGAATAACCAGTATACATACTGGAACATTTTTATATTGGTTTAGCATTTTTAAAAAGAATTTGAACATCACATATCACATTCATTAAAGGTCCCATTTCCCATGTTTGTTTAAAGCTTTGATTGTGTTTACAGTGTGCAATATAGCATGTGTTAATGTTTCGCAAGTAAATCACATTTTTCATACACAGTTGCATTTAAAAGAGAGTGTTTGTAGCCATGTCGTCGAAACATTGTTATTTTTGTCCTGGTCCAATCACCTTCGTTTGGCCTTCTCAGGGATGCTGTACTTACAGATCATGGTTACGATTTATGTTAAACTGGGTTCCCGAAAATTATACTCCACATGTAAAACCATGTGCAGCACAATAAACTGAGGACAGCTTCCTCAATCTCAATCAGTTTAATGGCGGATTTACACAAAGATTATTCTTGAGAGATGGAACAGTTCCCTCTATTGTTTATGGACAACAACCGGTAAGTGTACTTTATTATTTAAGTTGGTGCGTTAAACAGTTTCTGTAACTTATTACATAAAGGGAAACGCTGTTTAGCTTTGTTAACTAGATGGCAATTGAAACGAATCCAACAATAATTGTAGTATTTGTAAGTGTAGTAATTCAACAGGACACCATGGATTGTTGGTGTTTATAATGATCAGTTTAATTTATTTGTTGATTATATCAATTGTTTACTGTTTAACCCCCTGCTGGTTTAGATTGGGGTAAAGTTTATCTGCAGACACGTGAATCATTGTTCTATGTTTAAGCATATGCAAAAGTCATGCTTGCACAGGTTTTACTCAATCCTCTTCATCTATGCTTTCTCGATCTGATTCTGGCTCAAATTGATAACAATGAAGACATGTTTAATGCATCTCCAGGTTATGGTAAGAGACGTGATCATTTGGGTCAACGCGCGCTAACTTTGCTGTCGAATCACAACACAGGAACCGCTGGCCCAATCAAAACTTGTAACATATTTCTGAGGAAGGGTCTTCATCAGAACAACGAATTCAACAGCGGTTTACAGTGACAAAAGCGGTATACAGATAAGCATATTGTGTGAAAAAACATGCAAAACATTAACACATTATATTGCAAACTGTAAACACAATAAAAAAAAAACGAAGAACCGGACGTTTAAGTAAACAATCTCAAAAGCATTTTACATTAAAATATTTAATAAGTTTACATAAATGTCATGAAAAACCCTTTGCTTCAACAAAATATATTTTTGTTTATTAAACTAATTTCAGAAATTTAGGCATACATCTTCACAACAAGATATTTCACTCAAGTGCCCCAAAACTTTTAACCATTTATGCCAAGCTGTATCCTTAACAACATATAGGGACATGTATAACGTAAAAAGCATTTATACCAATAAAATATTTCTGAAACAGCTGAGTAAAATGGAGTTAAACATGCCAAAATGAGTTAAGAACGCCAGAGTTCTTTACCACATTCACTTTATACAAGACAGGTGCCACCGTTCCAAGCCAAAAGTTGCTTTTTTGCACAGAAGACTTAGGGTCATTCAGGATTTTCTCTCATTTTTATAACAACTACCAATTCCTTCTTTGTTACAAAACCATGGGATTGTAGGCCCTCACTGTCCACACACATCCAGCTCATGAACATAAAACTCTATGCTTCAATTAAAAGAGAGTGATTATGCACTACTCATTATTTCTCACCAGACGCTAAGAGCACCCACCTCTAAACCGCAGGTCAAGTCTGGTGCCCGGTATCTCTGCATTAGCGGCTCCTTTGAACCTTCTACTCTTTGAAAAGACTAAACATGTACGGCCAAATTGACTCACTCCAGGGTCGAAAACACACCCAACAGCAACAAAGATCCCGGAATGATCCACACAGAAGAGAATAACAAACTGTCTGTGGCTTAATTAACCACAATAAGCCGTACGCATTCACAACTTCAATGGCATATTCAGAATAAGGGATTAAAAAAAGGGCCAACTATCCTTATCTTAAAGAAATGGCCTTTTTTAAATAAACGTCAGTGTTTTTATCTTGTAATTTTCGTAAAAGGGTTCTTTGTTATCTCCAGGCACCCAGAAAAGCCTCCAACTGACTCTTAGCTTTTGAGGCTTAGATCTCGGCATTAGCATGCTAATTGCAACTTTGTCTGTGAGGCTGAAAAAGAGAAAAAGGAAAAAACCTCGTCCAGCCCGGACCAAAGGATTTTCTTTTAATCGTCGGATACAAATAGCCTTTTTGTACAGGATTACATTATGCCGTGTGTATCTTACCACCAAGATAATTGTCAGTCTGGCAAAATCAAAGCAATATTCAACAAAATGCAAAAGATGTAGTTAGCACAGTCAAGCAGCGCCTACAGTAAAGATGAGGCAAGGTAATCCTGCAGCTCATAAAAGTAATCCACACTATTCATTTCTGTATAATGCATAGTTTTACAATAATCCAAACAACAAGATGGCTTGTGTAACATTGATTAACCACTGTAAATCCCAGATATTTACCATTGTAATACATGCCTGCCAAAATGCAAGGCAGCCATGTTGGTAGGGTTCCAGACGACTTTCAAGACATGCTCCCACTTGAAAAAGGACAGTTTGCCAAACAACGATTTTAAAAACACATGTTAAGTTACCAACAACGTCTGACAATAACATAAAGCTCACATCATGGGCCTTTGTGATTTTGCCAAGAAAGACATGTTACTGGATCAGCATCTTTTCTTGGCCCTTTAAAAGCAATACATTTGGCATGAACTATAGAAATAATATGAGATGATAAAAATGATCTCAACCATTTTCTGAGAGCACTAAAAAAAGCTGTGTGTAGTTTCTCATTCAAATGTAAAGATTTATCTAAATCTAAATTATGTTAAATATGAGTAAAAAAAACAAACTCTTTATCTACAAACAATCTTCAAAAAAAAAAAAAAAATTCTTGCCTTTCCCGAGACTAAATCATTCATAGAAACCTCACGTGTCAACTAAGCCCGCCGAGAAAACGCAGAACTACAGAGGCCTTATCTGTGAGCGTGTCATCTCCTCTCGCTTCAATGTGGCAGTGTACTACGATCCCTTAGTACACACAATATTAGGCTTAATGTCAATGAGCCATATCTGCCTGCAGCCTCTCTTTCACCTCATTCTCCACACAAATGCCAGAGGTCACACTTTTCATTCAGCCAGAAATCAAAATGATGGCGGCTTGTTAAAAATTCTATTTGGATGTGCACATAGGCGACATCAAAAGGTGCTGACACAGAGTGGTTCGGGAGCGGAGGGTTGCTGGTGATGTGGCTTGCTGATAGCAGCCATCAAAGCCACAGAGAGCGAAAGGAATATGGAAAGAGGGACACGACAGGTACGTCCTGGGCCTGTTATAGTCAGCAACCGAAAATATGCAGGCCCAATTTCGTTAATGCATTATCATTGAAACACCAGCTATTTACCTTGAAAAAGGCACTCGAGACTATGAGGCCGGTCTAAATTAAGCCGATGCAATGGATGCAGTTTGAGAAATTATGAATGATAGCTGGACAGACTAAAAAAAACATGCAGAAACAGAAATAATCACATAAATCCTCTACCATTACTGAAAGGGAGCGGCACATGACCACTTCAGGCAGCCGGCATTTGCTAAAATTGGGACAGCGGTTTCATTTTGCATCAGGCCCGGTCAACCTTTTAATGCTGCATCGCTAACCGATAAGCGGTCAGAACGCATTTCACCGTTTTCCCGTTTTAAACTATTCCCAGTCTAGTTTCACATGGGCCATTATTAAAGCCCTTCAGCCTGATTCACAACACCATTAATCTGAAGCAATCTTGTTTCAGAGGATACCAGACAACCTCCCCCATCCATTCCCTTGTAAAGCCAAACGTATTTGCTGTGTGTGGAAAAATCTTTTAAGACTAAATCAATGCATTCTTACTTGTGAAACATTGCTGAGAGAAACATCTACGAAGCAGGATGCATTCATACTTTTTTTACATCATTCAGAATTTATGAAAGGTATACAGATTATGTCTAGGACCTGTTAGAAGTGTTTCAGGACCAACAAAGCTTCAAGATACATCCTATCTATTTTACCAAGGAATCAGTGGGATCATGAAAAATGAATGAACACATAACAACCTGAGTGTTAAAGAAGTGGATCTTGTGTTCTTAGACCTTGCATGTGTTTGAAAGTCAAATCTCAGCAGCTTTACGTTTCCTGGCACCCTCACTTTCATTTTTTCGTTAAAGCTCTTAATGCATTATGATCATGTTACATTTTCATAACCAAGGAACCGATCCACTGATAAAGCTAGCCGTCATGGACAATACTGCATACCTCCTCCATGTCATTAGCAATTCTATGAAATTTCCAATTAGGCTAAGGCCGAAAGACAGGGCATTTAACTTTTTTTTGGCTTCTTTTATCACCGGAGACGAGCATGCTCTGTTTTGGTACTCATAGAAAGTAGCGGCCCTGTGCACCTTTGTTAGAAGGTGGCTATTGTTAGGGAGAAATAACATGCCAAACATGAGCCGCCCGGCCCGCTGTCCCCTCTGAGTATTCCATTAAGAGTACAAGGAGAGTACAGATAATGAGAATCCACATCGGCTAAAGCAAAACAGCTAAGCCTAATATCAAAGCTCCCCTCTATTCTTTTTGCTTTATCTATCTCTCTCTTCATTTCTTCTCTTTTCCTCTTCTGTCTGCTCTGATTTAGTTTCTGCTAGTTCTTATGGCATAACAATCCAGAAAAAAACCTTCCTCTGATTATTAATAAACCTTAAGGCAGGCATCATTATTTTTTCAGCCAGGCTTTCTTTTGTAATGCACAGGCAACACCTTTATACCTTTCCCAGGGGCCTGGCCGCCCCGTACTTCTATGATCTTATTAGCATCTCATCTCTTCCTGCCTGCTGACCAAACTGCATTGCTATGCACTTCTGCATCTCTGACCTCTCTGTGGACTGAATTCATTTGGTTTTCGCCTCTTCTCTTTCTTTGGGGTGATTTGACTTAAGCAGGCAGATGGCCGTGGTTATTTCAGATAAACATTATAAAATAAATATGGACGGTGGAGAAAGCACGCAAAATAAAAGAGAGAGGATATAGCTGTGCTTCAGAGACATCTAATCATGGTCTTGTTATATTCAGAATTCTGATATATAAGGGATTAAGTAAAGTTTACTTTATAGTTTTCTAAGTTATGAATGGTATTTATTCTTCGCAAATGGCTCAATAGAGAGAGAACCTTCACAATAATTTTTCAACCAATTCACATATTGCATATATTATATTATTATGTAAACGTGTAAGAAAACAGCTTTTTTACTGTAGGATGTCCTTGGTAGAGAGGTGACTGTGTCAACATCATTATGAAGACAGATTATGGGAATACAAAGATCCTTTGACTAGAACTATGTTTATTTCAGATTTTCAGCTCTAGAGTCATTTTACTTATAAATGTTACATCTTATGATGATCATTTCATATTTTTTGTTGCTAAAAAGTGTTTTTTACAAGTCAACCACTGAGTCTATTATTAACTTTGGTAAATTGAATTAAATTTGCCGGCAAAAACAAAAAATTACTTGTTATTTTAAATAATACTTTAATGTAAGTAAAAAAAAGAAATGTACTGGTAAAATACTTGTTTATTAAAATAGTTTTGCATTATACTCCATTATACCCTGTATGGTTCAAAGTATCTACTGCAGGTTTTTTTAAAAGTTTGTAAGTGAATGCAAATGTACACTGAAACAAATATATTACTATTCTATGGGAAAAATTAAAGAAAACTAAACTTTGAATCTAAAAGGTATCTTATTTGAGCAGAAAATAAAAGGGGTCCCATATATTCTGGTTATCGTATTTGGTTGCCATTATACTAAAGTTTTTGTGTTAAAACCAAAAACTGAAATGAGCTAACATTTTACAAGATGGCCTAAATTTTACACTGACTGTATGTAAAAAATCTTTTTAAAACTGCCTCATTCCACACTACAAACTAAATATATTTCAAAAACCCTAACTGAGTCACAACGTCACAAACCAGTAAAGGATGTCTTGCATCGGTCTGTAAAGTCTTCGGGCTTGATGAGGTGCAGTGGTTGAATGATAAAAAGAGGCAAGCTCAGGCAGGAGATTTCCATTAGTTACACTGTCCTGTAATGTTGGGACTGCAGTACATTATTTTCAAATGCATCAGTCAGCTTTGTGCAGTACAGATAAATTCTAATGTCTCGAATCTTTAATGCATACTCTCGACACTGCTATATTACGCGATGGGTTAGAAGGGCAGCGCGAGAGAGGGAAAAAAATGTAATTTATTTTTTACTGTGGCTAGTGTTCTTCCCATTAGCTTCAAACGTGAGATAAGTTATAGCTTTAAGCGAACACCTTTAGCCACCAGAGCACGCTGCACACAATGCTGAGGTTCTGAACGTAAGCTTAAGAGGAAGAGAGAGAGACGGAGAGGGGGGGTATTGATGAACCCATGTGTGGGCCTTGAGTTTGACCTGGAACAAGGACAAACAACATCACACTGATGAGAATAAACACACACAAGACTGTCTGCATTCTACAATAGAGTTTTGTGTGGGCCAGTCAAATGTATCAATGTGGAGGTATAGTATATATAACTTTGTACGGCGACTTTGAACGCCCTACAGGTAAAAAGACCAATGTAATGCCAGACCATTTCCTTTAAGAAGATTAAAAGAAATTGTCCCCAAAATTCCCATCATCATTTACTCACCCTTCTTTCCTCAGCAGAACACAAAAGAAGATACACTGGTGTCCACCCACTTCCACTGTTTTTCCACCAAATTTCTTAAAATATCTTATATAAAGGCCCAGAAAAGATAAGTTTCCTCAAAAACCTACCTGTTAAAATGCCAAGAAAACAATTTTGTAATTTCTAGTACACTGAAAAGCTACACTAAAATCTTACATTTAAGATTTTACACAAACCCATTTATATATGAAATAATATTTAATCATGTTTGTGTTTTTCTGCAGTTCTAAGGCATTGTTTCACTCAAATTTCGAAAAATGTTGAAGAACAGTTAGTAAACCTAAACGTTTAAACAATATTGTCAGGTCCCTTAAAAATGAAACCGTATCCATAATCTAAATGAATGGTATAGTAAAGCCTTGTCTGTGTGTAGTGTGGTATACAAAAATAAAAATGGACAACAGACTGTGATCAAGACTTTAGAACTTGGGATGCTATTCAATGTACAGGTGACTTCCATGAGAGGAGCTACGCACTAAAGTGAACCATTCTGCCCAAGCCTGACAGCGGGCATCACCCCTCTTCAAGCCAGAAAAGTATGTATGCAGGTGGACCACGGCCAAGGTTATCACGCTAGAGCCCAGAGGCAGCAATTTGACAGTCTATTACTAAGTATTCAATGACTGATGAAACGGAGACAGTCTGCTCTAAGTTAATGATTCATCTGCAGAGGTCGCTAGGTCCAATGCACTTCTACCAGCTCGGAGTGGATGACGGAAAAACGCATCTCTGTTAAGATCTGTAACAGATAAACGTGCCTTTCAATCAAAGCTTGGAGTCGCTGGTTTAAGTCAAACAGCATACATCTTAGTGTCAATTATTGACAAGTGACTAATTAGCTGTGGCCTTTTTAAGCCTTTCTCTTAGTTTAAAGCTGTTTAAATATGCAGAATCAATACTCACTCTAATGCCCGGACTTCTTCTGCTGCCGCTGAGTCTAACCCTATAGCAAAGAGCATCTATCAAATGAATTAAGACTCTCACCCAAATTAACATCAACTAAAGCGCTATATTTCTTTCATATCACATAACCATTTAGGATTGTGAATTAAATTCAATATAAAACTGGGGCAAATTAGCATTGCGTGTAAAAAATCTTTACTACAAAAAGACAAATGTTTCTATTGTAACCATCAGCATGCCACACCAGAAATACTCAGTAATATATAAATATATTCCTTCAACAACAACAATGATGAAAATCCTACTTGATTCTGTAACCGTTACGCTCATGATACAACAACATTAGCATGCTTGCACCATGACCTCATTTCCCTTCGGGCTAAATGAAAGAACATAGCCACAATGGGCCTGAGCATCATGTCGCCTCATATACCTCCTCATCACATGCCAGCTCTGTTTACCACACATGAGCAGAGCAGATGAATTATGACAGTTTCTACAAGATGCTCTTACTGTAATTACACATCTGCCAAACACTGTGAATTATTCAGCTGCTTATGTACGCTTTTATGGCATGCAATAGTTATCATAACTGCCTAACCAAGCATCAGATCGCCTCTGGGGCCTCTGTGTTTCTGGGCAGACCTCTACCAACCAGACAGGTGCAATATGCTGAATAGCAACACATGAAATTTTTATGCTGTAAATGGACAGAATTTGCTGTATTCATTACATATATGACATTACTGTGTGTTGTGTGTTGCATAAAACAGTTAGAGGGTAACCTGAGAAAAATCAGCAATGTTTCACCTAATATTTAGAGCATATTTAGCTAAACTGAAATATGCTCCAAAAATTGAGTTATTTAAATACGCACTTAATGGCTTAATAAATATCACAAAAATAAACAATTAAAAAATCTTTGAAAGTTTAAATGGAAAAAAATAAAAAATGGAAAAAAATAAAATAATTTAAAATGCAACAGTTAATATCTTTGAAAAAAGATATTTTTAAAGTGTTTATTTAGCAATTATATACCTTTAATATTTGTAATGTAATATTTGTTACATATACACTGCATTTAAAAAGTATATTTCTTCATTTCAAAGCTTTATAATTTACTCTTTATTTTTAACTTTATTTTACTCTTAATTTACTATAAATCCCCATAAAAATATATGTGAGGGGTGGCAGCATGCAATATGTCGAATGATTATCTTGTGTCTCATAACATATATATATAAAATATATATAAATATATAAAAAAATTGCTTTTTTTTTTACAAATTTTACCTAATCCTTTAAACTATCCCAGAGTGCCTTATGACTGAGCTATATTAAACTATATTAACTAATAACAATATTAAAGATAAGACATAAACGTGGCTTCCCAAAATATGTAGGAGTTATTATCCATAATGTAGTTTTGGTATATATTATAAACTATTATTTATGTTAGCATGTTTTTCCCTGTTCAGACAGTAGAAAGAGTAATCTTAAAAGAATACCGTTTGATTCTAATTGGAAGTAAAGTACATGCTACTATAGTTACGTACTTTAGCTTTGGCTGCTTGATCTGAGAAAGATTCCTCAAGCTGTTTTTGTAATATGTTCTGACTGGGCTCCATCATCTGTCACATGACTAGTAGAGGAAGAGACATACAGACAAAAAGACAGATGTTTAGTGTATGCTAATTGAAAATCCATAAACTGTAATAATAACCAGAGGTTAAAAAAAGTAATTTTGAGTTATATCCTTCTGTCATTTAAGATCTTAAAAATTTAACCTCACGTTAATGTATTTTAAAAACAGGAAACAGGACCACCATTGGAAAATATGTTTATAAAATTTGACATAAATTAACCCCTGATGACAACATGAAAACAGGAAAAAAAATATTAGAGCTGTAACATGGACACTAAGGACCACTAAACAAAAAAACATTACTGCTGTTTAACTGCAGAACCCCTAAGAAGCTTCTCCCCTGCATCCACCTGTGAATACAACTGTTTACCTAAAGTGTTTTGAGTCAGTTATGTGATTTCCATGACAGAGAGCAGTCAAAGCCTTTTTCTTTTTTTCAAGAGCCAGCTTAATAATTCATGACCAGGGCATATTTGTGTCTTTAAGCTCTGAGGAGCTGTTACACCGCATACTAAAGCCTTCACAAAGCTGAAGCTAGATTGCCAGTTTTATGGGAGAGCATCTTATGAAACGAAGTGAGATACGGTGTTGGGTCAAAGGGCATGTTGAACATGAAGAACCACTAGTGAATTGGACAGCAATCAAGAGCTTTTTATCATTTCAGTATAAAAGCATATCTCAAGTGTCCAGTTGGACTGTAATGAATGGAATATCTTATAAAAGATTGACGTTGACGGCTGTATATTGCTGTTACCATTTCTTTGGACCAGAAAAGGATTCATTGACAACTCAATTAAAAGCAGATAACAAAACAAAATGTGACAACAACTTGTCCCATTTTGAGAAGTGATGTATATGTTTTCTCTCGTTCTGCACACATAGAGTACTACTTTAAACTACACATCATTGACATGGACTAAACTCAAAAGTTTTCTGGGGAAAAAATTATAAACACGTACCAAAAAGTATTAAAAGACGAAACATAATACAAGCTTGAAAGACTCAAGCTTTAAACCACAGTCTATGGTCCTACAAATTTAAAGTACATCTAACAGCCTTAAAAACTTTTCTTGATAATGTCAGCACTCTCATCTTAAAAAAATAGAAAATACATTACAGTTTCAAAAACTCAAGACTAAATGGATGAATAGTAAAAAAAAATTATTCCTTCTAAATTTTAATGAAAATGGTCCAGTGGGACATTATCGCAAATAAAATCCGTTTACATTCGTTATAAACACAGTGATGGTTTTATGCAGTAAAAATAAAAGTGAGGTGCATACTTTTTAATAGATATATACAGCCGGATGGGAAAATAAAAAATTATAGTAATAGGTGAAGGGAATAAAAAATAACATACGAACCTGGATGACCACTTTACGAAGTCACTGTGTATCTGGTTAAATAAGAAACACCAAAATCTACAATACTACAGTACCATTACACATCAGATAATTAAAAACATGTGGTAGAGGAGGGAACTGTAAGACTAGATTAACTAAGGTCATCACATCGCATAAAATATAAAGTGGAAATTATTTAAGAGGCGCTGAAATATGTCTTACCAATTATTTTAATCACAAGAGTAAAAAAATGCAACTGCACAGAATCATTATGATACCTTTTCACACTTCAATCAATTCCATAATGACAAGTAAGAAAAAATGTATTTGATGATATGTGTTTGTGAGAGAGAATATATATAATAAATGTATATATAAATATATTTTTGTAATATTTAATATGTATATATAAAGTAGTCTCTTACTTGAACACATATCTGTTTAAGTGAAACACAAGAAGCAATCATTTTGTTTAAACAAATGCATCAAATAGGAAAACTATATAAATAAACATAGCACTAAGACTATTCTACAAAAAAAAAATTATGATGATTAAGACAGGGCTTCACTATATAGCTTCATTAGTGTGCAAGCGAGTAATGAACCTTCTGCTTTGCATAATTAAAGCGACGGATTAACAGCAATGTATAATAAATTACACAGGGCCAGTAATTATATCGCTGTAATATTCACATGCACATGTGGTTGCTTTTGTTGTATGCGATTCACCTGTGCACAAACCATCCTAGCACGGATACATTTTATTATTCTCGTCTAGAATATTAAATGTTGGAGATTCGAAAAGCAAGATATTCAAAGCCAAAATCCACTTATTCTAAACAATTAACAATTAATTTAATGTTCACACTAACAAGAAATATTAAATATTTTACATAAAAGGTTTTAATGAATTGTTTTTGTCTTGTTGAACAAAAAAAAAATGCTTCTTGTAAATTTTTAGTTTAAAATGTAAAGAAATTTAACATAGTGGCAATATTTGGTTGTAGTTTTTTATAAGGTAAGGATCTTATCCTTTGTTTTAAACAAAACAAATAAAATAACTCGAGTTTCCTAAACTTATGGTTCACTTTACTGTACTTTTACAAACTGCTGACTCATGTAGAGTTTCATGAGCAGGCAGTTTTATTCATTACTAAACGTTTTGTTTTTACCTTCATGAAATTTCAGTTTAAGTGTCAAGAAAAAAGAAAATTCAGCTGAGGTATTTTAATGTTTTAATGTAATTTCTCTCCTTTCTCCAAACTACATTAAAACTTATTTTCTTTGGTTTCACAAATAACTAAACAGTTATGTTTAAAACAAACTCAAAATACATTTTGTATTTTAAACAATTTTAAAATAAGCAGTTTAAAATAAAGCTCAATAAAGGTGAACAAAATAATAACAGTATTTTTGGTATGTTTTTTGTAAGCACACACCTACATACACGCACGCACACATGCGCACACACAATCATACACAAAGATATGACAAGAACATAACTGATATGTGATTTACAATTTTTTACAATAATAAATACACACTAAATAAAAAGAAAACAGAAAAAGTGAATGATAATAGAGAAATTAAAATAAACAAGACACTTCTTTTATGCCATGATCATGATTTCAGGAAACGTCCGATTTATTTTCTCCCTCCATTTCAATTAAAAATTTAATTTCTTTCTTGCATAATTAAGATCAGTGCTTAACGGCAAAGTAAGATGTAAAGAAGGAATAGCTTTTACAAAAAAATGACACTGAGTTTCCAATTACATTGCGCTAATATTCACGAAGCAAACGAACTCGTGTCTTTAGGCAGATGTGTCGGCTGTATGAAACGGATACAGATAATGATCTCTGCACTTTAATTAACCACGGCTCGTGAGATTCTGAGTAGAATCTCAAAGCGGGACGATGCGGAGACAGAGCACCATAGCGGGCGGAAAACTCTGATACCAAGGACATCCCCTAAGGTTCAGAAGGACAGTCTCATTCCCATCCAGATGCCCATACACTGTTCCATGCAGTTGCTGGATAATTTGTGGTCTTAGAAGTCCCAAAGAGTCATATGAGATCCAGAAACAGTTAAGTACACTTTGCTGTCCACAAAGCCGAAGAAATATTACAGAAGTGATAGATAACATCCCCATGGCAATGAGTAATCCAGGCAAGCATTCATCGATGCCAACTCCATTCCAACAAAAAATCCACACAGGGAAAACAGCTCCACAAAAAAAAACATACGAAGTCCTAAGAAGTGAAACCAGATCTGACACCAGGTGAGAAAAACCTGCAAAGGAGGCCTGAAGACCAACTAAACAGATAGGAAAATAAAAAAAGAATTAAAAATAAATCCCCTCACATCGTCAATTTAAATTGTACAGGATCACATGCAGATGCCTCATCCACTGCTACGTCTCTACAACAGTGTGTCACATTATGATGAGATCAAGGATGCAAAACAGGCCAGCGATTAAGAGTAGCCACACAGGGCTCAGCACGACGAAAGCAGCGAGAACACAGGCAGCCGGGCACGAAGATCCCTGGAGCTCGACTCTAGCCAAGGCAGCATTGGCATTCCTGGGTGCTAGTGAGGCAGGTGCTCTCATGTACCTTCATACGCATTTATATTTCCTTGTGAAGCCTATCGCCACATCCCTCTCCCTCTCTCTTAAATCTGCACTACGCAGCCAACATCACGAATGACTCCTCACTCTCCTATGGGGGAAGAAGCAAAGCTGGCAGCTCTTCAGAGGGGCACACGCTCAGCCAAGTGGGCAGGGCGGCACCCAATCATGGGGGGACGACAGGGAACGTGTAACTTCCCCCTAAATGAGGCTTAAAAGACGTTGACATTTGCATTTCTCTTTGTTTTACCTTAATGTATTCGATTTGCTGTTGTTTTAGAAAACTGCCTTCTGCTAGTGCCTGCTTGAAAGGGCGATTTATTGTGCCAGTCCCATATCTGCTACCCCAAAACCCCCCTCCATCGCCAGCTGCTGCCAAGTTTTCTCACTCAATGACAGCCACAATTTGCAAAGGGTATGGCAAGTGTGTGGCACATGCCACTGTACAAGGAAATAAAGAGAATAGAGGACAAAAAATAAAATAATAAAAATGTTCTCTTTGTAAGTTATGGTAACACTACGAGACAGACGCAGACACTCATAAATTATATGCTTCATTTGCATATTCCTGGCATAAGACATTATGCAAATAGCAGGCAATTTGCATAATGGATTCCTCTTGTTGCCCGAGTTGCCTCGTGCTCCTTTTTATTTAATAATGGAAAAAACTAAAAGACGAGAAAGTACAAAGAATGTCGCATTGAGCATTGCTGGAGCTGTATGCCAGCAACTCTCTCAAACACACACACACACACACCCAAACATGCCAGGGAAAAGTCAATTAAAAAAGACAAGCTTGCAGTGATACATCTCCTGATTAGTAGCGCAATAACACAACCCAGAGAAAAATTAACTAGCGTTGTGTAAAAATAAGACGAGTGCTGATGTGTGTATACATCTCTAAATGAAAGGCTGCAGCCGGACTAATTAATTGCAAAGCCTTGACCGAGCTGAGCAGAAATCACTTTATTAAATAATTTAAAATACTCCAGTGTTTTAGCTACGTCAGCTCCAAATAGAAAAAAAATAGGAGCGGAGATAAAAGCTGACTGATAATATCCGATAATTACTCATTTGATAATTACTTAATCAAAAAATGACAGTTCCGTGTTCATTTCATACTAAACTGCAGAAATGTTTCAAGTGTTGTTCATAGAAAGAAATCAAGGTAATTACACGTGGAAAAAATGCTTCCTTTTAAAAATAAATAGCAGAATAGTTTTTACAACCTCATGTATGGTTCCTATTCTTAAAAATTATGAACAGATAAAACTGTGTTTGGATTTTGAATTTGTGAAATTTACTTTGCAAACAATAGAAACACAGAGTAAAAACACACTGAAAGATGTAAAGAATAACTTTAAGAGGACCTGGTGTGAGTAAAAACAAACTGAAAGATGCACTAAGGGGTTGATAAAACCACAAAGGAGATGGTTACCTTAAGCACCTCATTGTTAATAATAAAATGCCATGCAACATTCAGCAGAGGCATCAGGCAACAAACATCAGCCGTAATCAGCTATGGTCCAATAAGCAGCCCCCTCTCCAAGAGTACACAAGAGCCTTGGCAGTTCTCACTCTGGTGTACACCTCCAATGCTGGGCTGCAGGGCTCTTAGAGCCCACATACAGGGAAGGGCAAGGTAGACATGCGGGCAGTGCCAGGCTAATGGGGCTGAGGGGGCACGCAGCCGGTAGCAGAGGTAGCCAGCCTACGACAGGCATTACAAGTAATTCATCAGCTTTTAGAATCAATTAACCCGTATGTTAATTAATGTCAGGCTTATAGAACAAAGTTGGGGGCGGTGGGGGGTTGTGCTGGCAGAGCTGAACGAGATGGAGGGGAGGGTGCAAAAAGACGAGAGGAGGATAGGGGATGGGCGATTGCGAGAAACAAGCTGCAAATGCGGACTGTGGCAGTGAAATGCTGGCACTGTGCCATCCACTCAGTGGTACCGCCAAAGCGGACTGGCGTTCGCTCTGGGGGGCGAGCGGGTAGACGCGAAACAAAGATGAAAACTTGTGCCATTTGGCTTATATTGGAAAGGGAGAGCGGTCAATTTTTTTAAATGGCATGTATCCGACAAATATCAGAAGTGGGATAGCTGTGGGCACTCCTGAGTACGGACTTAACTTACAGAAAGGAGGAGAAGAACATCTGCTCATGATTATGGAGGTTTTAAAACAAATTTCGGAGGAAGCTGATAATGACTGCATGGCACTGGACTGGAAAACAAAACACAAGCGTTATGGTGGATCTCCATACAGCATCAAAGAAACAATGTACCGCAATGGACACAAATGGCAGAACCTACCCCGCAGGACTAAAAAGATAAGAAGTATGCAGACTTGCAATGGTGGCGCTGTCCCTGCCTGGCATTGGAGGTGGGGCAGAAGGAAGCCCCTCCTTCTCTCTTCCTCGCTTACTTCTCTCCTACAGTGCAATCCCCCGTGCCAAGCAGGCAGTCTGCCAGCTAGGCAGCAGATGCCATGCTAACTTTCACGCTTGCAACCACGCCGCAGACATTGAAGATGGGGCGTATTTCCGAAAGACATATTCGCAGGGCCACGTTCCCGGGGATGCCAACGCAAAGACATGCGTTTGTTAAACATGATGCCAGGATCGCTGATCGTGGCATCTCTCGGGTAAAGATGGAAAAGCCAAATACGTTTGCGGACGTGCCCGATGTGGTTCGGCTGGCAAAGAAATCTGGAATGAAGAACAAACAAAAGGCAACGGGGGCGCATTTGGTGACTAATTAAACCAAAAGTTTGCACAGCTAATTAGCACGACGGATTCATTAAGGCGACAGGGCGGCTTTGAATGGAAACAAATTTGCGAAGACAAAACAAAACTAAAGCAGCAAGCTGTTGTACAAAAGGGGGGGCATGTAGCGCGGTTTCATTTTTGTGCCAACCGCACCCCCCTTAACTGCTTAATTTTTTCTCTATATAAACCACCCCATCTTGTGGACTGCCTACCCACCATTGCATCGAAGAACGTCAATCACGGGAATTGTGGCTTCATATGCTGCCAATTGATCGTTTTCGACGCGAAAGGACCTGGGGGACGTGCCAACGGTAGAACTGCAGCTGTTTACAAAAGCTAAACAGCAAAAAGGGGAAAAAAGAGAAACAGCAAACATGAAGATGCATACTAATGAGCCACCACATAAAATTACAATCAACCTACCAGATGGGGATTAATTTATGCATTTTCTATTAATGACGCATTGACCGTTTTTAATTCGCCAAATGGAGAAGATCATCATACGTTTCATTCGTTTTTTTCCTCTAAACCGACTTTTGAACAAGAATAACTTACTGAAATAATAAGAATACAATAACACAAAAAGGCATGAAACTCTACTTGAGCACCAAGCAAGGCTATAGCAGAATGGGAAGGAAGCAGGCGTGTGCGATTTATCTACATTCAAAGCAATCACCAGGGAGACGAATGGCTAAGACTGTAGATTTTTTACACACTCACCCAGTATGGGAGACGAAAGATGGGGGGTGGCACCCACAACAGCCATGCAGGAACCTCATGAAGGGGGCACAGAATAACACTAGCAGACTCTTTGGGAAGGCGATTACCTCTAGACTAACCCGTCTGTAACTCTGCCAAATGGGGCAGGGGGGCTATGGGAACATTTTTGGCAACCCTCCCGTCCCCTCCCTGTTTTAAATGCCCTCTCCTTGCCACCCAATCAAGAAACCACCAAACTCCTCCCGTTCATTTTGTTTTTGTTTTGGGTATATAACCGGGCACGATGCATCACTAGCCCTTACTTAGAGCTAGTCCTGGTACCTGCAGGGTTCGGAGGAACGTCGCCCTGGTACCGCGATATTCTTCGGGCATCGGGCACACAGCCAACCGCAGCCACTAGTACAGCAATCAGCGGGAGTGGATAATTTCATTAAGTTCGTTTTCATTGATTAAAATGCAACTCGAAAATTAATACAGCAATTAGCGCGGGGGAAGGAGGCTCATCAATGCGTGCTAATGACGAGAGGATACTCCAAACTTTTACTTTCAGTTCTCATGCCTCTGGATTTTTGTTGGACAAAGGGGCACGGTTGTGGAATATGAATAATTGAAGAAGTCATCCAAAGGGAGGGATTATAAGATCTTTGTGCTTCCTACACTGCCTTGGCATAACCACCAAGATGACAGAACCAAGGCTGCCACCAAGAAGGATAGGCTAGGCAAATGGTGGCATCTTTTTGGGCATCGTCAACGCGATCGATTAACAATCCGACGCGCATTCAATTAGTGAATTAATTCAGAATTCTTGTTGTGTGTTTTTCGCCTCTTTTTTTTTTAATTGTCGCCGCGAAACACATGTGGATATAATCGTTTGGAGCTAATGAGGTTTGGATGATCTGTCTCTTATTTTAATTCCATGGGGGAAGTTAATTGCGTCTCGTCCTCATTATACAAATGGATTACAAAAACGAAGAAAAAACTGCTTGCAGAAACAAGGAGGGAGAGGGGGGAGTAAGAGAGAGAGAGAGAGAGAGAGAGAGAGAGAGAGAGAGGCAAAAGGAAAAGAAAGGGAGAATATTTTCCTTCTTTGTGAGCCAACATACACATAATACCACATGCAAACAAGCACAGAAAAGCAACTGCAATGCTTGGCTATGCTAGTCTCTCATAAGTCCTCCCCAGGAAAACTCAGCATGTCTCTCCCTCTCTCCCTGCTCACTGCAGCCAAATCCTTCAAATGCCAAGGACCTCTGCTTTGCCTGGATGTGGATATTACAAAACATGGGCGAGAAAAAATGCTGCACAGGATTAAATTTCTGCTGATTGGATATTACCGTCATTATTAAAATGGTTAGTTTTCTGCTGTTATTAGTGCTGAGCTTTGTTATAGAGGCGCCGTTTGCGGGCAAAGGAAAATGGAGAGGAGACAACTAGAGACTCATGGCAGGGCACCTGCTAATGTCCTCGCCGCTTAATCATCGTACAGCAGAATGGTTTTATGCATATTTCATTTGCATATCATTAAATCGCTAAGGCATACTGGCAACTGGCAGCGGAGCACAGGGAGTGGGGAAATGAGGAGCGTAAAGTGTTAAAAAAGGAAAGAGCAAACTCATTATGCGATGGCAATCTTCAAAGCTGCGTGCCTGCTTTCCGGCATCCTGCCAATTCATTTTAATTCAACGTTAATTAAAAAAAAGAAGGAGGGGCTCGCTCAGCCTGTCATATGCGGATTAATTGAACGTCTTCGAAGGAACGAGAATACTGTTTATACCCCGGGTGAATGCGGATACATGCGTTCGTAATCACCGGATTAATTTTGACGAAACAAGGCCAAAATATGTAACTTTTACACACAAAGGACTGTATGTGTACACTCAAAGTGTCAGATGAAATGGTTTACAGAGCGGTACAAGATTAAACAATGTTTTCAATTATGTTTATAAAGGAGATTTGGGGATATTTGATATACTTTATTGAGAAATATTACATATGTTTGATGCAAATGTCTGGATATGGCAATCTTGCAATTGGTGCCCGCTGGATCGGGTAGCAGGAACTGGCATCTTGAGTCTGGAATAGCGTGGGAATTGCTGGGGGCATTCTGTCGCCGGATTTCGCTTGTATAAAACAAATCCAACACACTCACATCTACCCCTCTGCCAACCACCAATCAAACAGCGTATGCGCATAATCAGTATGCTTGCCGAGACCTTGATTGCCTGTATTAAATCATTTGACGAAATTGATCCTTTGTTTCCGTTAAATATGCTCGCTGTCATAATGCCTGGCACACTGTCATGGAGAAAGAATGTAAAAGAGCTGCTTTGTTCCAAACACAAATACACATCATACACGCGCCTACATGCACTATTAATTAAGAGAAGCAATGAGCTATGTAAGATAATGAGTTTGACTGGGCCCTTTAGCCAAAAACCCTCAGTATCATGTATAATTAGAATGAAATATAAAATTATAAAGAAATACAAAAAATCAATACATATGATTACTATTGTTTAAAATTCAGAGGCATAAAAAAAACGTGGCACACAAAATCTAAAAGATACAAATGTTCTAAAAATAATTATTTAAATTTTTTTTTGTTTTTATATAAATTAAAACTCCTCGCTTTTTACTTAAATAACTTACGTAATCGCGGGCGCCAAAATCCCCAAAGCCGTAGTGCCCATGTCTCGCCTACCAAACGCCCCCGGGTGGTGCTTAAAATATGCAAATGCTGCGAGGATGCCAAACGCGCAATTAGCCGTGTTTATGAGAGCTATAATGAGAGCTGTGGGGCATGGGGGCGGTTGGCAGAAAGAAAGATCCCGCTCGCAGTGGGTATCCGCCTGGCGCTTTTGAGCCATGATACATGCAGATGTCGCTGTAGTTCTTCCAAAAGCTTATACGTACGAAAAGGGAGGAGGGTAACGAGGACCTCGTTTGGCATTACACACACCTCAACCGTATGTTTTTTAAATAGGCACGTGTGTGCTGGAATGGGGGGAGGCATGGCCGCAGGGGCGTGTGAAGTTGAGACAAGTTTAACAGGAGATCCATGTATCTAGCAATGTGATAAAAACAGCATTATTTATGCATCACTTAAGTAAAGTACAAGTGACGGGGTGTCTGTATTCTGCCGAGCAAGTCACGTGGAGCCTACATTATGCAAAGTGGCCTTATTAATATGCATAAGCAGCCTTTTTATACCTGCAGTAAAGCAATATTGTTAGGAGGAGCAGCCATGCTCTTGTTACAGCAGTGTTATCCTATCCCTTCTCTGAGCACTTTAAAAATATTCAATGATCAACAGCTTGATTTTAGCTAAGAAAACAAGAAAAATTCCAGTGCAGGCTGGCAGATTGACGATAAAGTTTTGACAGCATCAAAAACTGGACTGGCACATGTGACTGCGCTTTGAGAGAGTAAATACTGATGAATTATATCAAATAGCATGAAAGCCCAATAGAAGGATCTTTGGACAGTATAAAAAATTTGGCAATAAACCAGCAATGAATGAAAAACCATTATAGCAGTTTAACAATAGAAAACGTTAGATATATCTCTGATCAAATGGCTGTTAAGATCTAGCTCATCAGCAATCCAAACTGGATGAACACTTAGCATGGACTTGTAGTCTAAACAGATCTATGAAAGGATATTCTTGGCCTGTGATTGACAGAGGCTGAGAAATCTACTTTAAGCTCCCTTTTTGGTTAACTCTCCCCTTGAGAAACATTTGACCTTGCCAGACATAGTAATGCCATGTTCTCCTTATGTACAGAGCTTTTAGATCTTTCAACAAGAGGCCTTTTATAAGATTCTAACTAACATCTAACATTGCTGGATGTTGCTGCAGTCAAAGGGTTTGGAATTGAATACGTTTAGCAAAAACAACAACACAATTATCTGTTGCGTCAGTCCAGAATTGATTCTAAAGTTTTATAAAATCCTAGTATTGGCAGCGAGTTTGCCGGAACAATGTTTTAACCAGAGAGAACTTTTATTCCTACAGCGAAAACTACAGAATCAGAGGCCCTTCTGTAAAAATACCTGTGTTTTAAGTCATTGTTTACAGGGTCTAAAAGATTGTGAAGTATTTCAAGTGGGAGACTACCAACCCATTGTTCTGTAGATATTATTTAACCAAGGTTATCCTCTAACAGTTAAATGCAGATATGAATGCAATTGAGGCAGTTCGGGTACATCATATGTTTAAATGTCTGGATATACTTACAGCTCTTCTGCTAGCTGCCCAACAACACACTGGCGCTATGTGGACAAAGTCACATCACAGCTAAGTAGAGATCTCTGTTGTATGTCCTTGAAGTAAAGACTTTTTATGATTCTCCGAGTAAGTCCTGTGGATAAAGACACGACAAGATATGGTGTAAGACAATCAGATAACAAATGTTCATGCTGTATTATCTTACATATGATTCAGAAATTTAGTGGACACAATAGTCCCCAACCTTGCTTAATGGCTCAGTGGAACTCTCGCATCTCAAGGAGAGTGGGCAGCTAAAATTCCTAAAGACAAATAAAAACAGACAAAATAGACTATTGTTGACATACAGTATTAGCACAGTGCTGAAAAGGACTACGGGTGGCATTGGTCAGATCATTCAGGGTTGGACAAATAAGATGAAGAATGTTGGAAACAAACACAATAAACAGACCACATAAAATCTATTATCTTTACTATGGGAAAGCTTTTCCCCTAGATGGATCTGAATGACACATGCGCAGTTTGATCAATGCATTCTTCTCCCCACATAACTGTGTGTGTGTGTGTGTGTGTGTGTGTGTGTGTGTGTGTGTGTGTGTGTGTGTGTGTGTGTGTGTGTGTGTGTGTGTGTGTGTGTGTGTGTGTGTGTGTGTGTGTGTGTGTGTGTGTGTGTGTGTGTGTGTGTGTGTGTGTGTATTTTAAGTGACCTTAAAGCACTGCCCTTTTCAACGTTCTCTCTGCTCTCCCTCTCGACATGGATAATGAGGAAGCTGAGTGGAGGGGTTTGAGTCAGGCCAAAAAGTGGCACTGTAAGCCAACCTACTGCACGTGCCTCCTGTATGCTGTTGCTTCACATCCTGGCCTTTCACATTTGCAGGCCAAGGCTGCACTGATGGCACTTTTCGCTGTTGAATACTGCAGTCGCCCTGCAGAACCAGCAGTGTAGTAACATTTATCTCTCTAACTGCTTCCAGAGCACCAGCCTGCACATAAACTGCTTCCTGGAAATTCTATCAGATTAGTATAAATACGGCATGGCTAAGGCCGCAGAGGTCACCTGCACGTCTCCATGGCATGAACTTGAGTGAAGGTCAACTGTCAATCATTCTCTACCATATGATGAAAGGCCTTTAAAACCAAAAGATGCTTTTGGTCTTGGGTATGTCTCTCTCTGTTATATCCTAGAGAATTACCTTGATGTCATCCACTATGTGTAGCTTTTTACCTAAAATAGAGCATTTCAATATTGTCTATACGTATGAAGGGTCAATGGCTGGACATATTTAGTTCAGCGGTTCTGTTTTGCCAGCCTGGATTTACTGCTTAGAAGTTGCTAACATTCCTGAGGATAAATAAAACAGTTAATGCGAAAAAAGAGCCTAGATATTCTAGCTTTGAAAATATCTCATAAAAAAAGTTCATACTAAAATCTCTGTTAATTCTACAACTCTAAAGAAAACTTTTGATGTATTATGTAAATAGGATAGTTTACACAAAAAAGAAAATGTTTCCATCAATTCGTTACAGAGGAAGATGTCAATACAAACCTCATAATGTTCTTGTGCAGAATCAAAAGAGAAGACATATTTTAAATCATTGGAACCCATTCACTTCCTCTGGCCACTAAAACATTTCCAAAAATATCCAGGCCTTAAAAAAATGAATGTTAGTACATGATAACCCTTCAGTGACACTGAAACAAAGCTATCTTAAACAGCTTATAAAGAACTTTTGTTTTTGCAGCTTTTACGCTTTTAAAGTTCTTGAGTATTATACGATAATAAACCAAAAAAATTACAATTAATATTACATGTATGTCCCTAAAAATCTGTCTCTTCCGTGTAGAATAATATGTAAAACCGTAGCTCCCAAATTAATGGTCTGTATTCTACATTTGAATTCTGCTTACTGGCTGTTGATCTTTTGAATATTCACTCTCTTTGACATGTTTCATATGGTAAGAATGAAGTGTCTTGATGAATTTGTCAAATTGAAAGTATGAAGCAGGTGCTGTTAGGAGCTCTGGCTAACCAAGGCTGTACGTATTAACTAAGACTAGGCAAAACTATTACAGGTGCATTAAGATTGAAAACATCTCCTCAGAACTATAGCCAAGGTCTAAGACGAGAACGGTTACATTTGAAAACCAGGAATGAGAAGTTGTGTATAGATTCGTTAGGTATATATGTATGTGCATGGGCGTAGCGTGCGTGTTAGATTGTGCCTTCAAATCTGCAGGTTTGCATGTCGTCCCACCAGGCCTGAACTGAGCAGCTGGCAGGGGAGTCATTACACACACACCTCTGACAGTTCATTCTCTCATTAAAGCAGGAGGATGCCTGTACTCCACACCATCTGTCTCCTTTGCCACTGGGGCTCTACTTCTCATGCTGGCAGACATCTTCCTTTTCAGCAAACACAGAGCTACTGTAGAATGTGTGGCAAGAATGGAGAGTTTGGTTCATCACCACAGTCACCATAAGCTGGAGCCAAATCAAAGAATTCACCTTGTTGAACAGTGCAGGCCTGGAACAGCACTTATATCTATGTAATCTGGTCCAGGGCGCTAGATTTACACTAAAACCTGTGTTGCATTAAGAGGTCTAGTTTACCTGGCTTTGACTTCCTGCATCTCGGAAACAATCACTCTGTTATAAAACATACTTAGACGCTTGTTGGGCATCATAAGTATGTTCAACATAAAACAATGTTAAAAAATACGTTGTTTTGGCCAAATTCTAAGGCAGCATCGCCTTGATCCTATGTGATTGAGAGAATTCCAGAATGCATAGCAGCAAGTTCTGTGAAAAAGATGTCAGATAAATGGAGAGAAATATATTGTTAAAATACTAATATATTTTGCAATAATTAAATTTTTTAAAATAAACATCTATGTTGTCAACTTCACAAAGATCAACTCTTTCATACTAAAATGTTCCCTGTTCTTCAGGTAAATATCCCTTTCAAAGAAATTTGCACCCTATGTAAATACTTTTAAATCAGACCTTTATAGGGTTTAAGGCTGTCTGTGTGGTCAGTAGACAGCAAGACGTCTGACCATGCTTAAAAAGAAAGCTTCGTTCAAAGCTTCAAAGGCTTCACCTTCATTGCTGCCACAGCATAAAAATAAGCATGCTAATCTTTCATACAGCTCCAAATGCCAAAAACATTTGACTCTCTACCTCATCTCCTCTATCACATTTGACGTGTATTTGTTTATCCTGACACCTGCATGTGTCCCAGGCTCCCATGCATGCAGCATTGCCAGGGGCTGATGGGTATTCGCTGATCTAATAAAGCCCCAGTGAACTGTTGAATCGCTCGGTCACTCTGGCCAGTCCCAGCCCAGCGCTGCCTGTCACCACATTGAATTAAGTGTTCTTCAAAACGTACAGGCTTGTCAGAAAAAACGGCATCCAATTCTCAGACCCCACCAAATTAGATTGGGCTGCTCGCCTGACAAGAAAAAGGCCAATACGATGCACTGAGGCCCCAGTGTACGACCTCTGACTGCTGCATAAATGTTTCTGCTATGTCCGCATGTTAGCTTAAAGGGCAATGACAGACTTAATTGGATCATAGAAAATGCATCTTGCAGTATTCTGGCAAATTCAGGGAATCCAACCCTTCAAATGTGGTAGCCAATTTCAACAAGGGGACCCCGAGACATGTGGACCAGCATCTGTAGCTGCTTAAATACAATACGCAGGAGACCCACTCAAATCTCGAATAAAACCTCAACGTAAATAAAACTAACATGTACTCCACAGAGCTGTCCCTTTTCCAACCAAAATCTTTATAGAGCTGACACAGTTCACAAGCGAGAGTCATTCACCAAAGCAGAGAGGGGGAAAAAACATTAGACTCACACAGCTGCGGCCTTGGAAGTAGAAGCCATTTCTAACGTGTGAAAAGACTTAAAAAAACATCTGCGTGCTATGATGAAGTGTTGGATCGGCTGGTTATTTCTTCATTGCAGCTGTACCTGTTTATGTGAGAGCTGAGAACGTGAGTGTTTGTTGACCACCCGTGTTAGATCTCTCTCTATCAGGCGCAGACAGCCTGATGTGTCACCAGACACTGAAGATTGTGTCAGCGTATGTTTTTTAAGAGTACTATACTTGTGCTGTTAAGGGTCTGGTATAGCCGTGCCTCTTACCTTGCTCCAAGAGTTTGTAGTGGATATGTAATATAAGCAGATAATTCAGCCCTAAATCCAGTCTCTCTTAAAGTTCCTTCGGGAGAAATCAAAGCAGAGCTGAAAGAAATAATAAAATAACGTTAATGGTTTCAAGATTATGGACATATGGACATTGCTGAGCACTAAAGGGATTTGAGCAAACTTTTCCTTCTGCGCCTCGGCCAAAAGAATTAACAGTCTTTTCAATGCGAGCGCTGAGCATTCCTGCTATCACAGCGAGAACAAAAAGAGGAAATGTGTCTTTTACAGCATACACTGCTTTTATTCCTTGTGCTCTCTGTAATTTTATGGCTTGGCTTTTGTGTCCCTGCTTGGAGGAAATGGTTCATTAAATAGGAATGCCCATTTTTTCCTTTTATTTTTTATGCGGTGCATGGGGATATTAACAAATCTGTACCAAAAGTGAAAAGCCAGACTTCCTCCTGGCTGATGCTTACAGGTCATGCCGGCGTCATTATAGCACAGGATTCCAACAGAGTGAAAGAGCAGGAGACAGAGCTGAAATATAGAGACGGACACATTAGACAACATCTGCAAGAAGATTCTGCTAAAAAACTAATTCTGATGGCACTTCTAAACTAAACCAGTTCAGATAATGACCTAAAATGCCTTATTAAGATGATCCAAACTTCTAGACCAACAATAAACCTGCCTTAAAGTTTTTTTGAAGACAATAATACAAAAATCTACATATTCAGCACTTTCACTGATTATAAGCAGGGTCTATAAATCATCAGTGAGAGACATAAGGCCGCACAGCATAAGTGCCAGAGATTCACTCCGGGATAGCGCATCGCTTGATTTGTTAATAGTGTACATAATGGCGGCCATTTTCACAAGCTGCATTAAATCATAGAGCTCCGGCCGCCGTGTGAACATTAAAGCGAAAGATTGGCTGAGTGATACAGAACTCCACTCTCTTTTTTAATCTTTCCACCAATGCTTGAGACTAAATTGGATTTTCTACACCTTTTTCTAATATGAAACATCCATCATTTATTATTATTAAAGAAAAAAGAAAGAAAGAAAGCTCGCCTGTAGCACACACCCACAAACAGACTTTTTCCTCAGCTCTTACCCCTTCTACCCGCATCGGTGCAGTTCCACCCCTGCAATGAGAAATAACTTAAACAATAATACAGGTGGGTGTTTAAGTGGGAAACAAGCAAGTATGCTGTATACTGCATGGCCACTACAAGGTTTCACACTGAGGGACTTGGCAGCAAACATCTTCTCTAAGCCAGCAGCCCCTCCAAAAAAGTCCTGGGTGTATCAGTCAAGTCAAAGGAGAGCCAGCGCCCGTCCTTTAATAATCCTGTAGCGTATTATCAGGACGCCGCAGCTAAGTGTTGCAATTAGGCTGCCCTTTATCATGCAAATCAATTTGACAGCACAACAATCATTCTGTTCCGCCAGCTCTAGGTCTCCGGCATGCTCTCCGTGCTCCCTGGCTCACTCTGGCATTTGCGGTGGCTTGCCACATTTGCATTATTTATCATATCAGTGTGAATATGGGGCCGCTGTGCGGCAGAGCTAAGGCTGATTAGTGTGGCATTACATATGTTAAGCAAAAGGAGACGGATTCCCTTTACTAACGCTCCACTGCCTCGCTTTCAGCCTCGGAAAATAAAACAGGGCTCCTATTAATATCCCAGAGGCTCTGACACCAAACATAGTAGGGAGGTAGAGGGGAACATGCAGCGAGGTGCTCGGACCCTCGCTGGCTGGGGTATGCAAATAGAGGCACACGGCCAAACGCACACACCAAACAAGCATTAGCATGAAACTGCTTGGTGGCGCGGGGCCATTTGTCATTCGTGCATGTGTGTATATCTGGACAATGAGGCTCTCCGGCTCTGCGTGCGACCTCATTAGAGCCTTCTGCTGGAGGCAGGTGGCGCTGTAGCTTCGTCGCTTTTTTTTATGCGAAAAATATTACTCCAGAACAAACAGCTGAATGTATTCTCGGGTCATGCTTTACATGCCTCTACGTAAGTCACTTTAATGTCTGTCCTGTCCTGCCCTGCGCTGTTACATTATGACGCATTTGCTATGTTGAGGCTTGCTGGTAGGTTATTGAAAAATATGCCCCATTTTCATAGGTGAAGTCCCATCCCCTAATCTTGGTTTACATTTGTGGCACTGTGATGGATGGATGTGGCTTAATTAACATTAAATTGTAATTTACAAGACAAATGGCTGCTAGTTTTTCACATTACAGCCGCTGTAAAGCAGATTCAGGTTTGCTGCTCTGTAAACAACTTAGGTTTCCCTGGATGTGTATTACTCAACAGCTCTTTGACTGGAAAAGCAGGCAGTTAAAGGAATGCTCCGTGTTCAATACAAGTTAAGCTCTATTGACAACAACTGTGACATGTCATCGATTACCACAAAAATTCTCATACTCATCCGTCAGTTTGAAAGAAAAAGCACAAATTGTGTTTAAGGTAAGGAACTCTCAAGGAATCTAGGGGCCAAAACAGCAATGAACATCAGTTATTTATGACTATTCTGTAAAAATTATGTGTTACTTAAGCAAGAGTGATCTACATTGCTCGCTTAATGGTGGAACAACTGTTCAAGTCAGATTATAGATTATATATGTATCAGTAACATCTTAACATCACAAAATGAACTCACACTTTAGATCCTTTAACAACGACAATACAAACATACACAATAAAAACTGCATTAAATGCATAGGAAATAAAAACATGACAATATACAGTACTATATAAGGCACATCAGCATATTCACCCCCAAAAAATTTTTTATGTAAGTTATTTAAATCTAGAGTTGTGTCATCAGAAAATGATTTTACATTTCTTTACATTAATTGTATTATTTGTACAAATCCAGTGAGATTTTTGAACTTCAGTGAGATGTGTGACAATAGCCAGTGCTGCATACTCAGATCTGGTGACATCATCTATTTCCTCATTTATTGATGATAAAAGGACAGGAAAAAAACTGAAACAGACTAAATCCAAAAGACCTTAATCCAGAAGACCGTTGAACCGTATTACATCCATTTACCATCCATTTATTAAAAATAGACAAAGTAACAAAAAAGCTGAAGCTTTGAGTATTAACTATAAAATATTTCTTTTAAACAACATAACATTTCAATAATTTAAGCAAGTTCATAATACATTTTCTTCTCCAAAATTAGACACACAACATTGTAAATTAAAACATGTTAGTGTGCTTCACAGAGGAAAGGGTATGAAAGGAGAACTAGCTTGCAGACTTATAACTACACATCTTTTAACTCGAGGTGGTCAAGTAAATGAAAGCTGACAGAGGAAACATCAGTGGAGGGAGGAAAAGTAAAAAAAAAGGAGGAAGAGAAGAAGGGCTGAATCACTGCAGGCTGTAGGGCTGTGCACCTTTAAACTGAAATCTCAGTCTCACAAAGTTTGTTCCTTAAAAGGAAATCAGAGAGCTTTGCTGAGACATTCCCTTAAAAATCACGAATAAACATCAGAATGCCTTGCCGTGCATACATCATACATCACAAGGTGACACTACCTAATTGAGGAGGTCTCATCACCCTACAACACATGAAAAGCCGGAGAAATTACCAAGCCCACCGCACAGCCGCTCGCTCGCTATTAAAACTGACCGCTGAAGGAGGAGAACTGCGATGAAGGAGTGTTCCTTGCTAAAATGGCTCCCTGAGATAACAGTTTCTCCAACATGTGGAGAAATAAAAGAATAGTGATGACATTTCTGAAAATAATTAGAACCCAACTCGGTTTTCCCCAGTACCCTGCCATCCTATTCCGTGACCGTCTCCCTATGATCTGCTTTCTGTCTGGCTGCAGTGTAATTCCACATGTCTATTTTCCAGCATGTGTTGATTCCGCTGCATATTAGGGAGCACTTGCTATTCCAGACTGGCCATTTAATATGAGAGAGCACTTTATTCTGGGCTCGGTAGGGAATGAAATTGCGTTTAATCATAATGACTCTGCTCCATCTGTGGGTCTGTTATGAGTAGGTAACTGCCATGGTGGCTGAAATTGCACCTCGGAATGAAGGCAAATAAAAATGGACGCTTTGTTTACAATAGCGCAAAATAAGATTGAACTTAAGGGTTTACATGCTTTCTGGTGTCTAAAAATTATTGGACTTATTGGAAAGCAATAATTTCAGAATCCAAATTTATAAGAAATACAAGAATTTACAAAAAAGGAAAGGAAGCGGAAATGCACATACACGTACAAATCTGAAGAACAAGAAGAATCAGCTTTATTGCCAAGTGTGTTTACACACAAGAGGGATATCATAAATCTTATTGATGTAAATCATTGATCTTAAAATTATTTTAAAAGAGCAAAAATACTTTTGTTGCAACAGTTTTTTGTAGGTGGTTACTTAAGTATTATTATCGCCAGTGGTTACTTACCAAGTCAAAATTATGTGATTGGTCTTTTGTAAGGACTCCCTTTCTAAGATACATATTAAACTATGGACAGTATGTATATCTAAATAAAGAATAGATCATCGATTGAACTATGTCAGATAAATAGTGAAAGATTATGACAAGATATGCTTAATATAGCATTACACTTTTAGCTATAAAAAAAGAGTAATGTAGGCTATATGAACCTGCAGAGAAACAAACTGAATTCAGATTTGTTTGAATGAACACTGTAGAAATTTGCATCTTAACATAAAATATGTGTGATAATTATATATAATTATAAAAAGATAATTATAAATAACATTACTGTAGTAAGAAAACATAAGTAGAAGGAAAACATGTGAAATATAGTATGTCAATTTACAATTTTACTTTACTTTGATAATTTCAGTCTAAATGAAGGTCAAGTTACCCACCAGGGTTTAAAACTTTAAAATATTTTACAAGTACAAGGAATATTCGTTTTACCAATACCGAAGTTTCCCTCAGCAAGCACCATCAATGACAACACCACTACTGCAAGTTAATATCTTAATAATATATCAATATTTCATTATGGTTTTGCAGAACACTAACAAAAAATGAGTGGTCCATACGTAATTCAGAAGCATTTGGCACCGACAAAACATAACAGCAATTTAAACCAAAGCATAGCACCATTGCCTCATCCTCAAAGCTTATGTGTGTGTCTGTAAAAGGCCTTAGGCTAGTTTATGTGGAAATATATACACTGTGAATCTTTGAGAATCTATTAACAGATGTTAATTGATGTATGCACAGGAATGAGTGCAAGCGGGTGTGTGTGAGAGTGATTGTGTGAGTACAAAGATGTATTCTACACCCAGGCAGGCATGAGAACAGGCTTGTGAAGCAGAGTGCAGTAATTTCTTTGATCATTTTTAATGGCACTACTTTCATGTGGGTGTGTAGCGCTCTCTCTCTTAGACACACACAAACTCAAACACACTGCACCCTGCAGGTGTCATTTTACACCCCCAGCTCTGGGATTAGTATGCGGCAGGCAATAAAGAAGCAGGGCCATTGCAATGCACTGTGCACATCTCAACCAACCAGCATCAGTACCTTTTCAAAAGAATGTTATCAGTTCACAGCCAACTGAGAAAAGAGATGGAGAACCAAATAATGTCATACACTTCAGGCAATTAAAATCAGTATGGAATAGATATAAACAAAATATAAGAGAAACAAGAGGCTATGGTCTGGTTAAAAAATATGTTGGACTGCTTTTGTAGACAGCCAAGAGCTTATGTTTACCAACTGGGTTCTGGAAACCCTCAGGTGGACCACAAAAAATAGTTTTTCTTACATAGCTGTGGGTAAAGAAACGGACAATATTACAAACTATATATAAAAAAATCTCAAATTATAAATTTTTAATTTATAATCTTTCTTAAGCTTGCTCTTTTGATTACTTTGTGAAATTATTAGGTCATATTTCTGCCTTCTCTTGTACAAGTGGATAAAAAAATACAATGATACATTTATACAAAATTATTTCAAATAATTAAAAGAAAATCCACTTTTTTTGTTATTGAAAAAGATCTTAAAAAGTCTAACTAAAATAATAGGATTATAAATACATTTTCCTGAAAGGACACCCCTCAAAAGGGAATCACTCACAGTTAAAATGGTTTTCCTTAAAAAAATTTGAACAAAAAATTATTACCACAAATGCTTTTTGAAATTTGTGACAATTACTCATTTTTGTCAACCAGTCAACATATAGCTCCAGTGCGCTCCAGGCCTTCAACCATTTCTCTGCCCAGAGATTACCTATCTGCTATCCTGTCCATAAAAGGCAAGATATACATGTATTATATTTTATATCATAATAGCTGGTGAAAATTAAGAGTAAGAGTAAAAATCCTCCTCTCATCTTCACACAAACTTAAAGGCCATGAATGTACAGAGGTATTAACTGCACGCCGCAGCATCCTGGAAAATGGCCTCCCAGCCTGCTAACTGACAGCTCTTGTAGGAAGCCTCAATTACTGCATAACACAGCTCGAGTTTCCTCATGTTACAAGAAACCCTTCTATAAGTCTTGACGTAGAGTCCCAGTGCGGTCTGTCTCCCAGCAGCCCACTGCATGTAATTCTGGTGAACAGGTAAAGCACCAACTAAAGAGCCCATTTTCATGAGGTGAAATCTGTAAAGTCAGTCTCATTCATTATTAAGAACCACCTGCTGGTCTATTCCTCGTCAGCCTGACCATTCACCACACCACCACCTCTACTGTATCTTCTAAAACCCCAAGTTTCCTTTATCGTGGTTTCCATTTATTCCCTTCCAGATGTACATGTGCTCAATATCGTAATAGTTAATAAACAACTTACAGGGCTTTTTATTTTGTGTACCTCACATAAAAGATTTTTACGTTAACCTCACCTTGTCTTGACGTTTTAAAGATGTAAATTTATTGTAGATTTGTAGTGTTAAAGATAATCATTTTTGATCTTACATCATTGGTTAAACCGTCTAAAACCTCAAGTCAACCAAACTTTCTATAAATATTAATTGATCTCTTGCCAGAATACGATCGATTAACTTCTGTTTGCAAAGAGGGCTGACACAGAGTAGAGAGAGACCACCAACAGTTCTCTTTGAGCCTGTCATAGAAAGAAGGCAGTACAAGGTGTGTTGCGGTCTCTTAAGACTGGCATGTGGGCATGTGCTTGTAAGATCCGTAGCGAGACTAAGAGACCCTAAGAGAGAAAAAAGACAATAGAGAAGACAGGGACCCTGCCGTGGATTTAGTGTTTGACACTGGCAACCCGCTGACTGCTTCTGTAGAGCTCACATGAGGAAGAATGCTGTGCCTGTCAGCACAAACCGAATTCATACCTCCACAGACCAGGTCCTTAGCGTTTCTAATCTCTCTTACACACACACCAAAGATGTCGCTTTAACCTTCAGAGTTTAACCAAAACAAATTAACAACGTGTAAAACTACAAAGCATCGCTTAATACACACAAATTTAACTGACAATCAGCCAAATAAACAAAGTCAAACAAAGTATTCATCTTCCGAGATTTTGTTTCTACGTTTAATGCTTTGCTGAACTTAACCCTCTGGAATTTGTGTTCATCATGTGTCGGGGTGATTTCTAGGTAAAATAAAGACCCTTGAATGTAGCCTGCTGGGGTGAATGTGCTACAGATGTTAGCGCAGATTTGATTGGCCGATGTGAAAAAGCCAGGAGTGTTGGACAGGGCTCCCATAGCAGGCCGAAACCCAGAGAGCACAGCTGTGGAGCAGCTGGGGCCACTTGTGCTGGAGACCGATGGCAGGGGTGCCCATCGCTCACTGTAACCAGAGAGTTTGGGAACAGATTAATAGATGCTCAGAGGTTAAGTAAACATAATCTGATAGAACTCTGGCTGCATTTAAAGCTGTTCGCTTTGCTTTGCTGGCTCTTTCATCACCGTAACGCCGCTCAACCCTGATGTTCTTAACGCTCACAATATTTGGAGAAGGAATTAGAGACAGGGGCCTGGCATGGCAGTGAACATTGGGCTCTCTTCCAAAATATTACATATTATAGTCTTAAGTCAGGCCTGTTTGCATAGCCTATGCAAATTCATATTGGTAGTGCTGTTTTTATTAACCCCAAGAATACAACATTCGAACAAACTACTATACTTTTTTCATGAACATCCTGACAGTATTTTAAGTATTCAAACAGAATGTCAATTAGAAACAAAATTACCATTTCTGTTACAAACCTTTTCATGTGTTGCAAAAAGCAGAGACACAAAAATCTAAACATTTCAGGTGTTCAAGTTTTTCACAAATGCCAAAGAGAAATATATTTCACATGTTCTATATATATAATTTGCATATGCTTAGTTTAGTTGTGCTTTTTCCAGGAGCATCTCTGCTGTTTTGATATAAAAGACTCAGTATCCTTAGCAAATCAACACACTTTTAAGATGTGAGTTTGTGGTGCACTGTAATTGGCCTTTTCTGCAAAGGTGGACTTTAATTACTCTATTCCTGGATTAAAGGCCTCAGACTTTTCATACGTCAACTGGGTTATAACCTTAACTGCTCTCTTCTGTTTCTCCTTCTCTATTCATACAGTCAGGTCAATACAGTATATATATGAGGAATAAATATTCTTTGGCTTTGGTATGAATTTCTTAGCCTAAATGAAATATCTAAAGGTGGTCTATCATCTCAAAGGTCACTAAAAGACACTGATTATATCTTCCTGAAAAATGTTCCGTTTGGTTATCATATTTCGATTCTGTACCAATAAAAAGATGTCGAAAAGGTTCAGAATCATCTATAAATCTACAAGCACAAAACACCTAGGCTTGAAAAACATTTAACTACAATTGCTTTAACAATCAAAACAAAAGTTATAATTTAAATCAAGAATGTTCCGAAACTAATGGACTCATTCATATAATCATACTACTGCCTCAAATACCAGAATTCTGTGTTTTGAATTGAATTGAGTTAGATTGTGGGACAAAACAAACACACCTTTGCCGCAATCCCGTTTGAGCACGGCATGGTTCGATTGGGACAGTGTGACTACAACTGTAAAGTTGAATGATTTTTTGTGAGTTCCTATTGATAAAAGAAAAAATGCAGTTCCCATGACAAAAAATAAACACTTAAAGCCTTTAGGTCTCGGGCCAGCAGAGAAAGTCAGTGCGCAAAATACTAAACTGCATTCTCTTTCACGTTTTTATTACTCTACAACCAAAATATAAACACAATGTTTCTTGAAATATTACATTTTATCTACAATCCTAGCAAGAGTAGTTGGTTTTGTCCACATAAATGCACATATTCAACAGTTTAACAGATCTATGTATAAGTAAAGTTAGTCTTAAAGGGGCAGCATTATAAAGCATGTAATTCACAACAAATAAAGCAGAATACAATAATTTAGTTGTTAGGTATGTGCTTTAAATATGGTAAAGTGAATGAGAGTTAATGTATAAAACTTGATTTGTACACATTTCTATTGATTTATTTATAGATTTATTGATTTATAGGTGTGTGGGTTTTTTTGCCCCTGGACTCTTGCGTTACCAAATTAGAAGCTGGTGCCACCAACTGTAAGAGTAAGACTTGTTAGCAGCCATGCCAACCCTGTCAAATGTTAATCTAAAGCCCTGGCTTAACATATTTTTATGAGTTATTAGACCAAAACCTAACTTTAAATTCTTGCTTCTGACTTGAATAATGATGTAACTGCAAAACATTTGGAATGTGTACATAGCAGGCATTGCTATCTGTAAGAAAACAGAAATGAAACTAGATGGAAGGTCAATCTGATGAATAGTCCTGTTCACTTTGAAATGCATAAAATGTTTGTGTGTTGGTTTGAGCACCATCCCTTAGAGCGCCATTTCACAGTTCAAGCCTATGCAGCCAGTAGTGAGTGATAGACTAATCGATGTGCAGCCTAATCAGTCAGCTTAACTCTAATACCCAGGACAGGTTCACATTATTATCATATCAGACTCCACATGCTTGGAGGTGACATGGAAAGGCAAAAAGATTAAAGTCAATTTTACAGAAGGGTCTCCACAGCTTCTGTTATTCCACTCAGTACAGAATGACTTTTATCTGATGGGCAGGCGAAAAAAAGAGGTGCAGAAAAACACATGCGGCACACCATAATGAACTCGTGCTCTCATTTGTAGTTGATGCCATGCTGTGTGGAGTAATTCAGAGGCTGGAAGGCAGATGGCCAGCTGAGTATGAAGCTTTTATGTGTTTAGACCCCACAACCACCTTCACAGTCTAGCCCAGCCTACTTTGGACCATCCATCACTTACTGAGGTTAAAGTTGGGTAACTCATGCAAACATATTTGCAGGATGGGCGGAGGAAAGGGTCTTTCGAATCATCTATAAACACCTTTACACAAACTGTTTACGGGCAGTAAATGATGCATTAAACAGAAAGCAGAATGGCTGTTCGCTAAAAAACGTCTGGATTGGGTTAGGTAGCGCCTGTTTGCTTTGCAAAACTATCAGTCTCTATCCTTCCATTACACTCTAAAAAGAATGTTACCCATACGTGTAAACCTTGTGAACATGTCTTGGTCTGACCGCAAGAGCTGTCAAGACGCAAAAACACTGAGGGGCAATGTTGACTTGCTATATACAACTGCACTCACAACACTGAAAACAATCTGCAACCAATTAAAACTCTGGCCCTAAAATAATGTTGTGTGATGTACAACCCCACAGGCAAATAGGGTGAGCCAGACATTAGCCAATCTCTTAGAATAGAAGTGAATCTGCACTCCATCAAAGAGCCAAAGGTGCATAAAATGCTGTAAAGTTTTATTTAAAGCCTAATTAGGTTTTGTGATTAGCGTTGTGTGTGAAAAGTCAAACTTTATTAAATTTATGTGAAGATTAAATCACTGCAGTGCAGGGTCTTCAGAGGACAATGTTTGTGCATGCAACAGGGAGGTAGAAAGAGATGGCACATGGAGAGAAATAACGAGAGGCTAATGTAAAAAGAAAGAGAGAAGCAGTCGCTGTCAAGAGAACTCTAGTCTTTTTGAAACAATCCAGCACAGAAACAGTTATTTAACTTTACTGTCAAGTGTCATAGTTATAATTCACTGTTTCACGATTACTGTCAGCTCACTTTACAGAAAGAAGCTTTTGCTAATGGAAAACTGAAGTGAATAGACTCTCCAAACACAATGTTTTGATATCTCAATTATCTTTCTCATTATACTCCCTGAGCAAAACCCAAGTACTACATAGAAAGAGGGGTGAAATTAGCTGGCAGCTTGAAACTATGTAGACTACATCATTAAAAATACTTCACACAATTACCTTTCAAAACCCAACCATGACATCTTGACTTCTTACAAATAAAAGAACAAAGCTATTTTTCTGGACACAAAATGTAGCCTATTGTTGAAAGTCTTCTTTTTAATCGTCAAGAAAATGTAAGCGAAATGTTGAGTTAAGAGTGAGGTCATCTGTTCCTGGCCTTGAAAAAAAATCAATCTGAAAATTGATTAAATGCTGCATTCAGAGAGTCTTTGAGGCAGCTAATCAAAAACTCAGTGCTGGTACGACGTGTGAACCCTTGTTGAAACTGCTTCATAACTTAAGGAACTGGGATATGTAATATCTTCTCATCTTGATGTTCTACTAGAATTTGGAAACTGAATCTGGCCACCACACTGTCAATGCATCTCCCAGCTTGTTGCTTGTCAATCAATGATGGGTGTGAGGGTGGCTTTTAGAAGGTCCCAAGGGCGATTGCTTAGAGCATGCTCGGTTTAACCGTCCAACAGACAGGCGGGAGTAAATAGAGATGGATATAAACTGGAGTATTGACTTCATGATCAATGCTA
The DNA here is from genome assembly GCA_033220385.1 of Triplophysa yarkandensis. Classification (NCBI taxonomy): domain Eukaryota; kingdom Metazoa; phylum Chordata; class Actinopteri; order Cypriniformes; family Nemacheilidae; genus Triplophysa; species Triplophysa yarkandensis. The sequence continues at coordinate 11,327,896 of CM065654.1, read as the reverse complement.
TTGATCATTTAGCTCCCTCTCCTTCAGCGGGCATGCCGAGCCCTCACAAAGTCTCTGTCTCGCCCTCTGCTGACTCAAGAGCACAAGTAGATTGGAACCCTGCCCAGATCTGCAGCCTAAACCTCTTCCTCTAGGAGGAGACAGAGATGAACATCAACCACCAACGCAATTATTAAGTTAATCTTAGCTGTTGTCATCTACCAAGAGAATTCTCTCTCAAGAAACTTTTATGATAGAAAAATGATTTATACATTTCTATGTTATAAGACCAAAATAAATGGTCACTTGGGATATTTTTGGGCTCCAGTGTCTAGGTATAAGGTAATCAATTGTGTAAGGTTAACTATCTGTTTATTATTTATTGGTCAGTGGTCTGGTGGTTAGAGACTTTGACTTGTAAGCAGAAGGTTGCAGGTTTGAATCCCAGTGCCAGCAGACAATGACTGAAGTGTCCTTGAGAAAGTAAACCTGACCCCTGTTTGCTCTGCAGTGATAATTGACGACTGCATAATACTTGTATGTTGCTTTGAAGAAAGCGTCTGCCAAATGAATAAATACATATATTTAGACCAGTGGTTCCATAAACCTTTTTTAACCTCAGACTATTGTTGTAGTCAAGACCACCCAAAACTGCAACCAATACAAGACCAAAACCGAGACAGGGCCGAGACAGAATCAAAACCAAGACCTAGTCAGACAGAGATCATTCTGTATCTAATCGAATTAACTTTTAATAACCTGCCTGGGTCTGTGCCATCAGAATCACCAAATATCAATGCAAGTATACATTGCACATGGAGAACATGGTGTTATGATAATCCTCAAAATGCATAAGAGAACTGGGTTGACCTGGGTTGGAAACTAGAGAAATTTAAGTATATTATGTACCAGGCTTCAAAACTTCACAAATAAACAGATCATTCTGGTCAATAGTCAGAAAAGACAAAAGCAAAAACGTTAAACAGCCTAGTGGAAGCCATTTTTGCCAACTAAAAGTTTTGCAAACCGCAAGTGTAGATCATGTTTAGCTACTTGACAACCACTGCCACTGATCCAATGGGACAAGCCAGGAGGGGCGGTTTGGGTCATTGTTCTCTGTCAAATAAGATTCACATATCCACAACGCTAGCTGGCACACCAAATGACCTCCCTGTTTACGAAACTGCTCGTGATAACACAGATCATCTCATTAGTCACATGCCGCCCCTGATCTGCCATAGCAACTTCACTTACAAGTGGCAGCTAAGCGCTAAATTTACCCTCGTTACGCTCTCGCTCCAATCACAAAAGGGGCACTGTCTTTTGGCTGAAGATTACAATTTGCCATGGACGGACACATGGGTATTATTGCTGGTCTATTGGAAATAGAGATAAATGCAGTCCAAGAAGAAGCTACTCACATCCAATGTGCTTTTCCACCAGTAAGACTTGAAATCCGAGTAAAAGTGACAGGCTTGTCTCATTTACTGACAGCACAACACTGAGGGCTTGGTATGATGCCACTCTCATGCAAAGAAGAGCCCACCGATTGGATGAGAGTGAGATATTAGCTGTGGGTTACAAATATGATGCAGGTGAAATCTCAGATATCTTTAAAAGCAAGAGAGTCCCACTTCAGTGTGACCAATATGACGACCTAATTTCACAATGGTGATATGCTAAAAAAGCGTAATGCATTTGTAAAACACATTACATGCCACTATAAATGCACTGCTCAAGTTCCCATATCATCAGAAGAAGAACTTTTCTTCAAAAAATTCAAGCATGACATAATCGACTTGGTGTTAACCGGACATACAGCAGTGATGTTGAGTGCACTTCATTTATTTGAATCACCGCAGATACATTGGAAAAAATACGTCTGTGCAAATTGCAAACGGTGCATGTTTTTGTGTGCATTTTAGCCCATAAAAATGCTGCAAGATTTTTAAAAAATGAAAGTAATCAGAAAGTGAAGATTTTGATTCCTTCAGCTCAGAAATTGTGCTTTATTTGAAAATGATTCATAAAATATACCATTTATGCGCATATATGAAATCGACAAGTTTTAATGAAATTATATGTTACCAATGCAGCCTATATCAATAATATGACTACCGTCTACCACAATTACGTAAAAACGTAAACATAACCATGAACATATAAAGTTTTCACAGATGGTTTCAATTATAGCACAAATGTCAACAAAAGCTGGTTCAGATACTCATGTGAGGTCTTCTCTTTAAGTTTTTAAAAGCATTTTTGTTTACCTGCATGCATTTTCAAAAGGCAAGTATGGCTATTTTCAGATTTGTCACGTCCATTACGCTACGTTTTGACACATAAAAATTTAAATATAGAAAATTTTTATGTACTATGAAGAGGCATCTGTTGTGGGATTTTATATGTAAAAATTGGATTTTGTTGTCTCCCGCAAAGCGTTGTCCTTTTTTGACATGTCCGTACCACAAAAGGTCAAGTGCAAAATGCTGGAATTGCCAATATATAAATTTCTTATCTAAAAAAAAACAAAAATTTAAGCACATTGATGCAATTAAAGCACAAACACTTTTTCTGAGATTTCCTTTTATTGTGGTATTGTGCTTTAAATAAAGAAATTTGGCCAGTTTTTAGTTAATCATTTTCATCTCAATATGTACTTTAGAAGTGTGGTTTTAATTGCGATGCCGTAGAACATTTTTAGTGCACCTCACTTTCGTGCAGGTGCACCTAAGAAAAAAAGTATGGCATAAGAGTACAATTATTGCAAAAAGTTATTCTAGGGGCCTGCACATGCTACCTCACTACACAGAATGTCACATAATCCTGCCTCCCAGGTCTCAAAACAAATCTGCTTGGTATTGGGATGATAATGTGATATAATCAGGAGTAATCCAGCAGTACTTCTAACAAGTGTTTCATATCTTCATCATCACCCAATCTCATCCAGAGTTTATTTTTCCTCTTTCTTTCTTCCACTTGTACTAATTCATATTGCATTTTCATTCTTTCACCTTTTTCAGAGCATCAATTTCAGCTGGCATGAAAAAGTAATATTCCAGCAATAAAGCTTGATTTACACCCTCTGCCTGGCTCCCCCTTACTTTTTTTATTTGATCATTTAGTGGGGATCGTATAACTGTATATCAGACTCAAATGAAATCAGGTCCCATGCACATTAAGGCCATGTAGAGTTGCAGCTAACATCCCCTGCAATCCAGCTGCCCGACTCCCTAGCAAGCCAAGGGCAGAGTCTCATTCATTTTCAGCCTCATTTCCTCCTATGATTAGGCGATCAATCAATCCGAGCCTTCAATCTCATCAGGCAGACGGGATTATCTGCCCATCTTTCCCTCCGCTTCTCTCTCTCTCTTACGCAGACTCTCACAGAGCAGCACATTAACATCAGATCGAGTATCACCGGGTGCATGCATTCGGTAACGTCAAACAGACCACAGACAGACATCTCTTCATCTTTCCTTGCTTTTAATACCCCCAGCGCTCTCATAGTGTGTTTCACACATACACAAACGTTAAGCCGTTCGCAGAGACTGACAAAAAGGCATGTCTTTAAAGCGCTTGTCGAGGTATTAAGCCATAGGCCTACTTTTGGGAGCATCCTTTCAAAGCAGATGAATTGCTGCTTAGAACATCACAACACCACTTGTGAATCTCAAAGACAAAGCCCGACTTGTCTGTGTAAATTGTGGCTATACAATAATTTGTCTGTGCCGGTTCCAACAGGTCCACTAAATAATCCTCCTTACCTTTCCATTGACGCATCGAAGACACCACCACTGTCTTCACCACATGCACCAGGGAAAACAAATACTATTTATCAGAGAAGTCTATATAAAGCCTTCTCAGTGTCAGCGAGGCTAAGAGAATATGCCCTATAAAAGCCCAGCCACTCAGACCCTGCTTTTACAATGATCCGCACTCACTCTTGTTTACACAACCTTAATGGCAAGTAAACTGCTACTTGTAAACAGTAGAATGTCGTTTAATGTGACTAGCTGGGTCACGTAGAATTCTCTGCACACCCAGTATAGAGATGCCATAGGTATAGGAAGGGTGGGCGTACAGGTCACAGAAAATGCATTTATGCTGTCTGAGCGGTGACATACTAAGAAAATGGACCACAAATGAAGCATAACAGTTCAGATGCCTTGGTATACAACAAGCCAAAGGAATATCAGCCTATTTGCACAACTTTAAAGTAGCCAATAATGCCAACATAATCTGAGACTATGTAAATTGAATGTAAAGTACAAATATAAATTACCATACTGTGTGTTGGAGCTTGCAAAACTGGTACAGAAGGATAACAGATTTGGATAAATAGGCAATAATTTGAAAAAGTGGCATTTATGTGCCACAAAATATGATTGATCACTTATGATTGAGAAATGGTCTCAATCATTTCAATAATTTCCATTTCTATTTTATAAATGAAGCCAGTTACACCAAGTACACACAGGTCACGAATGTATGATTGAAAATATTAAGGTAAATATATGAAACTCATAGGCAATGTAAAATTAAAATATATCCCTTTAAAAATATTAAGTTTTGAAATAGAGGGACAAATAAGGACATTTTACAATTAATTTTAATCTATATCGGTATGGCTAAGCAAATGATTAACTATTAAATGTTTTTAATCATGCAGATCTATTGTTCACAGATTCAAAAGAGATCTCTCAGAAACTTCCAAAAACTCAATAAAAATCTCAAAGTCTTCCACAAAGAACCAGCACTCATATGGAGATGACATTTGTTATATCCTGAAGCTAGAAGACACAGAGGATGAGCCCTTTACTCTCAGAAATTTTCATCATCTTTCATCAAAGCTAGTTGCGCGTTATCCACTCCCAGAATCCTTAGCAGAAGCTCTCAACCTGTGACATGACACGACCTGCTTTCATCAGCCATCAACGGCCAAATTTGTCTGAAAAACAGCTACATCTTTAACTGCTGAGGAGGAACCCAATGAATTAGTAATACATTTACATGAGCCGAGAGGGGGTGCAGGTAAAGAAATTACTCGTTTTTTGTCATAACTAATACTCAGCTCCTCTATGACTGGGAAATGCTAGTGAAAAAGGCATCTGTAAGCAATGTAAAGATAGTCAATGGAGGATCACTTCATATGTGTGTCATGGAAGTTAAAAGTAAAAAGGAGAACCCAAAAAGCTTTTCTAATTAAAGAAACGAATTCTGTCGAAGGCGTTGATGAAACTGTCATGCTTTTATAATGGTACAATACATTGCAGCAGCATAAGTAATAATTTAACACAAAACCCCATATTTCTGCCCCTTCAGCATTCAGACAGTATTAGCACCAGTGCCTTCACTTTTAAGCAAATGCTGTATAAAACTGTGTGTGTGTGTGTGTGTGTGTGTGTGTGTGTGTGTGTGTGTGTGTGTGTGTGTGTGTGTGTGTGTGTGTGTGTGTGTGTGTGTGTGTGTGTGTGTGTGTGTGTGTGTGTGTGTGTGTAATATATATATATATATATATTAAGCAAATGCTGTCTATAACTGTGTGTGTGTGTGTGTGTGTGTGTGTGTGTGTGTGTGTGTGTGTGTGTGTGTGTGTGTGTGTGTGTGTGTGTGTGTGTGTGTGTGTGTGTGTGATATATATATATATATATTAATATATATATAAAGCAAATGCTGTGTATAACTGTGTGTGTGTGTGTGTGTGTGTGTGTGTGTGTGTGTGTGTGTGTGTGTGTGTGTGTGTGTGTGTGTGTGTGTGTGTGTGTGTGTGTGTGTGTGTGTGTGTGTGTGTGTGTGTGTGTGTGTGTGTGTGTGTGTATAACTATATATTATCATCATCAACATAATCAGCAAATGAAGAAATTCTATAAATTTCTTTAGTTGTTTATGATGTATATTTTTCGCAGATGCAATACATCACACAATAAATGCGCATTTATCCCTCTAAATCACACTTCGCAAACCATTGAAACTAGTGTATTTTACAATACTAAGGCTACAGTGGGAATATCTTGAGCTTGGTTTTCTGAACACACCCAAACGCTTGCCTTAGCAGTAGTGGCACATAAAATATGCCTGAAGCAGATAGCCTCCTTTAGAAGTCCATGCATTATGGAATACCATTCCTCTGGTCTGGATTATCCATTGTCTCCTTAATAGGGCTGGTCATCAGTGCTTAGGCATATTCAACATGGAGGTCAGAAGAACAAAGCTCAGTGGCACACAAACTAAAAATTCCCCTGAGCATCAGTAAAAAAAGAAAGTGAACTATAGCCTCAGTTGACAGCTAAAGCCCCTCAGATCTCCAACAGGCCCCCTCATTGTCCTAAAAGCCAGCCGCCCCCGCAATAAACGTTTTTAATAACATATCGCAATCCCCAAGTGTACTCTGCCTTTGTTTTCCACATGTAACCAGTTCTAATTAGGAAATGTGCTGCGAAACTTACTGCCTTAGATGGCAAGAGCTAGTATCTTCTACCACAGCTGTAATTAATGAGAAAACCAGGCAACTCTTCTATGAAAAAGGAAAGATTTAGGGGAAAAATAAAACAAGTAAATGGAGTTATTATACAGCTCAAAGTCTGTAGGGTAGCAATTCTAATCATCTATGACACACAGATCTTTCCCTGTGCTGATGCAACCCGTTTCATATTAGTAGAGCAATGTACCAACAAAACCAAAATTATTGCAGTGAAAACATATGGCATCAACAAGAGAAAAAAACAATTGTTTGCAACACTTCTTCTGCGGGACCAAAATGGTTCACAATGTAAAACAAGGCACGTTGCAAAAACGACTGACCTTTGCCATATGTACATTGAGAAGTTATTCGATTTTCCTAAGTATGCAATTTGCAAGTTGGCATTCATATGTAATTATATGAGATAAAGTGGAAGGCTCCGGGGTCAGAATTTGCCCAAACCTAGTGAAACCCCCTTTAAACTGGTATAAATAACAGCAGAAAGTGACGTAATGGATTGTTGGATGGAATGAAGCAAAAAAATGTCATAGGACGGAAGCTTTCCATAGAATCCCCTTTACGTTCATTTGTTGGATTACACTATCATGCTCCTCCTGAACTCAGTAAAGTAAACTTCGTTTAATAATGCAGCGTTAAAGAAGTCATAACATTATCACTAATGATATATTTAATGTATGATACTACAATAAAATACTGTGTATTACGTATGATTGGCCTTAACTTTCTTATGGCTTGGACCGTCACTCGGTGAACTGTCACCTCATAAAATCTAGACAAACTCTGGTATTTAAACCCTGTATGACCACCGTCCAGAGAAACCCAAAAGATATACAAATATTTTCTGGAGAACGTTGGTAAAAAAGAATCCACTTATTTGGATCTGTTTCGTGTCCAAACAATAAAAGTGAATGGGCTCCACTTCTGTCCTGCGCCCAACTTTTTTTCAAAATATCTACTTTTGTATTCTGGGGAATAAAGTCATACAGGTTTGAAAAGATAAGAGGGTGAGTGAATGATGCCAGAATTGTAATTTTAGGGTGAATAATTACTTAAAATACTACATTAATTATTCATATACATACATACACTATATTGCCAAAAGTATTCTATCACCTGCATTGACTCGCATATAAACTTAAGTGACATCCTGTTCCTAATCTATCGGGTTTAATATGATGTGGGTCCACCCTACAACAGCTTTAACTCTTCTGGGGATGCTGTCCACAAGGTTTAGGAGTGAATATGGGAATTTTTGATCATTCTTCAGAAGCTCGTTTGTGAGGTCACTGATGTTGGATGAGAAGGCCCGACTCTCAGTCTCCGCTCTCATTCATCCTAAAGGTGTTCCATCGGGTTAAAGGTCAAGACTCTGTGTCAAGTTCATCCACACCAGACTCTGTCATCATGTCTTTATGGATCTTACTTTGTGTACTGATGTCATGTTGGAAGAAGAAGGGCTCAGATCCAAACTCTTCCCACAAAGTTGGCAGCATGGATCATCCAAAATGTCTTGAAGCGTTCAGATTGAGAGGGATTGAAACAGCTGATTTGGGTTATGTGGATGGATGAGCGGATACTTTTGTCAATGTAGTGTGTATTGTAATAAAATAACCAATTCATCTTTGTGACAATCACAAGTTATACAATTTAATATGCATTATTTCCCTATAAACGATGGATGACATCCGGCAAGCCAACCTGATCAAGAATTAAATCCACTCAGTATTAAATATATCACTTACATTTATCTACTAAATAAATTAATGAGAATTCTTGTACACATGACACCAAATGCATTAAAGTAATCTGTCAATCAACCCTGCAGAATTACAGACTAATGGAAAAATACTGATAACAGTCTTGAGTTACGTCATCAAATATGCTCAATATAAACACTCATGTCACTTTTGAGGAAACTGATAAATGCAGTTATACCAAATAAGTCAATAAGTTAACAATTCTTAAAAAATTATATAACATTTTATTTTATTTTTGTTTTTGTAAAAGAAACTCATAATATGAGATGAAAATATATTAACTAACCTCAATGTTTATTTTTACCTCAGTTTATTTGATCTACCTGTTGCACGTGCAGTGATTCACGTCACTCGTCGCGGGTGATTGGTTGACTCTTTTCGTTCGGATTCTCCTTCAGGTTAAAGATGTTTTACAACATTAATTTAATAAATTGGTGCGAAATCTTCATTTTAAACTCTGTTTTCTGACTTTGTTACTTCGCTCATCACTCCTAAACACCCGCTCTGCTGCACCTCTCTCCCGCCTTAGCAATCCATACACATCCGCTCGATGATTGACAGGCAGGGCAACGAGCCAATCGCCATCCAGGGACCGCCAAAGGCTGAAGTAACAACCAATTGGAAATCGATGTGAGAACAGGTGGGCGGGCTTTGGCAGAGAGCTGCTGGTCTCTATGGGAACCTGGACAAACATTTGAGCAGTGATGAAAGTGTGTTTTATCCGCAGTGTGCAGGTGCAACACCAAATAAATGTCTTATATTATAATAATATTGTTATTTATAGATTTATTACATGTAGATGCAGTTTGGTAGTTTTAAAATATGTAGAGTATGTCTCCCTGCAGGACACGTGGCTGCTCTGTGACCACTATACTTTTATTGAAATGTATTTTCTATTTAAGTTTGTACTTTATATCTGAACTGTATGTGTGTCGAAGAACAATATCAAACACAGAACTTCTGCGATGAAGTAAAGTGAGGTGACATAGGGCCAAGTGTAGTGAACACACAGTAGTGAACACACACACACACAGAAGTGGGCACAAACAGTAGTGAACACACACACACACACTCACAGCAGTGAACACACTCACAGCAGTGAACACACACAGCAGTGGGCACAAACAGTAGTGAACACACACACACACTCACAGCAGTGAACACACACACAGCGGTGAACACACACACAGCGGTGAACACACACAGCTGTGAACACTCACACCAACAATGAACACACAGAGCAGTAAACACACACACAGCAGTGAACACACACAGTAGTGAACACACACACAGCAGTGAACACACACACAGCGGTGAACACACACACAGCGGTGAACACACACAGCTGTGAACACTCACACCAACAATGAACACACAGAGCAGTAAACACACACACAGCAGTGAACACTCACAGCAGTGAACACACACACAGCGGTGAACACACACAGCTGTGAACACTCACACCAACAATGAACACACAGAGCAGTAAACACACACACAGCAGTGAACACACACAGTAGTGAACACAGACAGACCAACAGTGAGCACACACACCGTAGTGAACACACACACACATAGTAGTGAACACACACCCAGAGCAGTGAACACACACCAGGAGCAGTGAACACCCACAGTAGTGAACACACACACAGTAGTGAACACACACACACAGCAGTGAACACACATCTAGAGCAGTGAACACACACCCAGAGCAGTGAACACACAACGGAGCAGTCAACACACAGACAAACCGTGCACACACACCCCGAGCAGTGAACACACAGAAACCGTGAACACACACAGTAGTGAACACACACCCAAAGCAGTGAACACACACACCGGAGCAGTGAACACACAGACAAACTGTGAACATACACCCCGAGCAGTGAACACACAGACAAACTGTGAACACACACACCCGGAGCAGTGAACACACACCCCGAGCAGTGAAGAAACAACCGTAGTAGTGAAAACACACACCCGGAGCAGTGAACACACAAACCGTGAGCACAAACACCATCAGTGAACAAACACCTGGAGTAGTTGGCAGACATTTATGCTGCAGTGCCGGGGAGCAGTTTAAGGGTTTGGTGCCTTGCTCAAGACTTGAACCCACAACCCTAGTGTTAGTAGTGAAACTCTCTTACCACTGGGCCATGCCTTTCCCCACATTGCTAATCCAATGTTCTATATTTAGCTACAAAAGAAAATTAAAGAAGAAAATAAAAAATATTAAAGAATTGTAAAGAAGCTTTGGAAGAAAAATGCTAAGACTTATACTAGCACTGAGAACCATATTAAAAATGTTTAAATTCAGGGGGGTCAGCCGTGGTCTGGTGGTGAGAGGATTGGACTTGTAAGCAGAAGGAAGCTAAGCAGAAGGTTGTGGTTTGAATCCCAGTTCCAGCAGATATTGAATGAAGCGCCCTTGAGCAATGCACATTACACCCTCTGCTCTACAGTTATAATTGGCAACTGGATAATACTTGTATGTCACTATGGATAAAATAGTCTGCCAATTAAATAAATGTAATTGTAATCATTAATTGTCATGAAAATAACACAGCAAGACATTCTAATGGTCCTAATAATAAAGGGCCCTTACATTTCATTTTCATGTAAAATACAATTCTTATTTTATATTCCTCTCACGAAACTTCTCTGGATCGGTTCCGTTACAACACGTTTGGAAAACTCTGTTTTCATCTTTAAAACCGCCTGAAAACTCATCTTTTCTGTCTACACCTGACCCACTAAAAACCTCTTTCCTCACATCCCCACTCTTTCTGTAAAAAAATACCTTGACTGAACTTGCATGTATGTTGGAGTTTTATTTAACTAGGACTTGTATTATTTCACTTATGTATGCTTTGTTACCACTTCTTACAAAGCATCCAGATTGCTCTTATGTGAATCTCACTTGCTAAATTACTAAATTTAAATTTATTTTTGGAGTTTACTATTAAATTTAATAACATTGGCGACCAACATCATAACAGGTTTCATTATATTCCAAACATTAATGCTCTGTAAACATTTGAAGGCCACAGCCGCGATACCACAACAGTTTTCACATCAAAAGCACATAATGAACGTGATGTCTCCCATTCTCAATTCTCTTTTCTTAGTTATAGGTTAGAGCTGAAGGTGAAATGAAGTCATCAGTTTAATCACACGATTACGTGCAAACAAAAGCAATCCTCAGGCTCTGCAAGATTTATCTGGGAAATTAAAGTGCAGGGCCACCGAAAGCCCCTTGACTCATGTGCGGACCAAGGCATGGCAATGTCTTTGTTACAAACTGAGATTATTAAAAAGATGTCCCGCAGCAACTCATTATACCATCAGCTTGGGCCATTTTTCCTCCTAACTCTTTAATTAAATCTGAATCTCTTGAAAAATAACGCAAAATCAACAGCCATCTAACTGCTGGCTAGTCTGACATTGTGCCGGTGGGCAGGTGTCCCGTCTCTGTCTTCTGCATTCATCCGCCAAGCCGTGTCAGTCTTATAGCTCGATCCTTCAGCCTTGCAGATCTAACTGTGCGTGGATCGTTCTCCAGCTCCATGGATGGATCTGGAAATTAAGGATTTAATACAACTACATTTTTCCCAAATGGGCTACACCCATCCTTTTAAGTCTTCCAAGGCTGTTTTATTGATTTACCAAATTCCTCAGCTTAGTGCTTGAATCTGTCCTATTATCTGGTTAGTCGCATTGCAATGGTTAATGTTCTCTTTCACGATCAAGACAATACAATTTTCTATGTCTTTGTGGTGGAAGAACAGCTGTAAAAACTTTTTTCAGTGCATTCACTCTCTTTGTGTAATATCTAATTCCGCGTACATGAAAGGACATGAAAATGATTGATTGTGATGAATAGCTTGACAGAGATAGAAAACACAATTATATCGTGTATAGAAACGTGTCTGTCATCACTAATTATCAGCTTTGTGGATGCCACTGCTCAGAGAAAATCCACTAAATCTGATAAGTTTGGAAAGATTTTGTCAGAGTACAAAAGACAATTTATAAACACATTTTCTCGGCCCCCACTCGATACGACATTCTCTAAAACACTGTTATTTGCATCATTGAAAGATTGCTCGTGAAGCGTTCACAATCATTGTCCTCCTTTTCTTCAAATGTGTACAAATCTAAGGTGCAACGTATAATTATGAATGTAGAAAGTTTGATATTTCTAACCTTATTCAAACATTTATAATGGGAAAATAAAAAAAGGAAATGAGTTGGTACTGTAGCTGCTTGATAAGAATATTGGTTGTTAACAAAAGGGCGGCGCGTTGTTCTAAAAGAGCAACTGACCTAGGGAATGACATCACAGTTTGAGAATTATTGTGCTTTTCAACAAGCCACTTGACCCTAGAAAACTGTCACTTTGGAAGTCCACTAGTGGCATTGATGAAAAGCCTTGGCTTCGGTACGTAAAAAACATACGACAAAGGAATAGAGATAATTTTTAAAAAGGTCTGAGGTTCTCTTAAGTCTTTGAGCTGCTTAAAATTGGAATGAATTTTGCTTTTGAAAACTCTAAAGCCGTGCTTTGAATCAAAGAACCGTCTATTGATTTTTGTGTGATTTTACCTGTACAGTGCGATCACATGGTTCATTTATCTTGCTTTTCACTAGTAAAGATATTGTTTTTTTAGGCACACCTTTGTCTAATTTCTGTAGTGCAAACAGAAGCCATCCAAAGTGAAATAAAGCAGTAAAGTAATAAATAGGCACAATTTTGAGATATAGCCTTTGTTTATGAAGAAGTTAAGGATCATCATTTTGTAATATACTGTAGCTGACTGGCCACATAATGGATCAATGCTGAGAACAACAAGTCTTCTAACATTTAACAGTAACCTTTACATTTAATGTTGGGCATTTAGCAGACACTTTTATCTAAAGCAACTTACAAAGAATCAAGAAGACAGTGAAGCGGTAAATAGCAGAGATAACATTTGGTGAAAAAGTGCTAAATTTGCTTCTTTATAGACACAAAGCCAATACAACTGAATGGGTGCCAGTTTGTGTACTGCAAAAGAAAGAAAGTGATACAGGTTTGAAATTATAAGGAGGAGAGTAAAAAATAACAACATTTTCAGTTCAAAGACTTGTTAACCCAGAAATACATATTTGGCATTATTAATTATATATAAATGTTTAAAATTTGTATATGTCTCTATAACTACACATATTATTCTGTTAAACACAAAAGTTAACTGGATTTTCCAAAATATTTGCTTCTATGGTCTGCAGAGGAAAGAAACTGGGTTGAAATGACATTGGGAATTGAAAATGGTAAAAAAAAAATATTGAATAGTGAACATTTCCTTAGTATAAGCATATATCATCAAATGTCACAACCAAAATTCTCAAAATGTCTTGTTGGTTACCCTATAATTTTTTACTATTTTATAAGTAAGATAATATTTCAATGCTCCATATTTGTTTTATCAAGGATGTAGATTTATAAACATAATTAATATATTTTACTTCCGGTAATGAAAAGTAAGTTATTGTTTAGTCTTTCAGACTTTGTATGTTTGATGATATCTGATGCTAACTGGGTTTTTACAATGACAGCTGATTTATTTTTTCCTTCTAAAAATTATTAATATTTTGAATATTGCAGAACAGAACACTGAAACCAAAGGCGGATGAACCGACATATAAAAGCCCTCAGAGGCTTTTTCCCGAAGCTGGGAGGATTCAGAGAAGAATAGACAGTCAGTATGAGGTGGGGAAAAGTGAATTATCAATCTGCTTTACATTGAAGGTGATTAGAATTCTTCATTCCTGGACAGAAAGAGGCGAAACGCTGTGGGGTGACAGGTTAATTGAAGAATAATACCCTTCAGAATGATGGATTTTGGTGACTTGAGATGTCAGAATCCATTATGGGAAATTTAAATTTGCAATTAAAGAAGGAAGTAGGGTGCAGGAATCTCTCCTTTTAATTTTCCCTCTCCAATCTCAAATCACCCCCCCAAACCTTATTAATAATGCTCTGCATTACATGTCTGACCACCATTACATTTACGCCGGCCTTCTTCTGTTTAGAGGGAAAATAGGACTTCATTAATATTCTGATGCTTAAGAAGAAGGTTCCAAAGGACCAAGTTAAGCTTTTCAACACAAAGACATTCATTTTCTTCCTGGTTATATAATGATTAGTTGGCTTTTATCTTTCAAGGCCACTGTTTAAATTTTCTGTCAAGACAAATGTCGTATCAAAGTGAGGTTGATCTCTGACCCCTGTGGAATCTTTTTTGGTGCTGAAAATGAGTGAGAGACTATGGCCAGCATGAGATTTTTGTGGTTGGGGGTTGGATCGCATGCCCCGCCGGGTAATGTAATGTAACACAAGCAGATGAGGTGACTTATGTGAAGTGAATCTCTGTCAAAGTCTCACCTGTTTTCATTTCTCATCCACTATAGAATGTGAAGCTTCCAGTGTGTCGGAGACTGGCGACAACATTTGTGCCATATATACTCTGTATAAAGCTCATTTGTCCATTTAAAAGGATCCTATCCTGTAAAAGCTTAGTTAAGATGCTGTTATTTCGCTCTGGCAATATTGTTGAATGAACAATACAACACGTTGCATAAAGGATGAAAATGAAGAGTCGTTCAGCATTCACCCACTCCTGTGTTCTTTCAGACCTGTGGAAGGTTACTTGACTCGTATGTTTGCCCATAACAATAAAACATACAATAATAATAAAAAGCAAAAAACAAAGCCATTAAAGTGGACCAATGTTATTCAGCATGTTAATGTGAAAGTTCATCCCAAAATGACAATTCTGTCATCATTTTACCCTTGTTTCATTTCGAACCTGTATGACTTACTTACTTCCGCAGAACACAAAAGAAGATATTTTGAAGAAAGTTGGCAATCTATCAGTAGTGCAAAAAAAAACAATGTGAATGCTTGCCACCATTGTTCAGTTTCCAGCTTTCTTCATCTTTTTCATCTTAACCAAAAGCTGGTAACACATGTTAAATATTTGGTAGGGAAAATCAGTACAACAGTACATCTGAAAATGTCAGGACTTTCAACGTTAAACTGAAAAATAACTTTAATAAATAAAGTGTTATTAGATGCTAAATCAAAGACATGGATCAGACAGTGACGGATGTAAACATGTCAGTTTTAACAGCATTCCACATCTAAGTTGATTTTCTAATTTTTATAATTGATGAGATAAACCAATACTATTACAAGTCTTATGAGATCACAATGGCACAATGACAAATGTGAAAATTATTCATCATTTCTTCTCCGGGTGTGTTTTTATTTTAGCTGAGCCGGGGAAACTTCTGATGAGACACAATATTCGGGCGACGGCACAGAAACATGGCAGACAGAAGGGTGTTAAATTCTGCCCGTCTTATGTATTTTTTTTTTAACAAAAGGCAATCTTCAGTGGAGCACTAATGCAATAGCCAGTGTCAGCTACTTTATCATCACTTCAGGTGACAAATGGAGGAGAATAACATATGATATATCCCAGGAGCCAGCAGGTTGTTGTTCAAATGAGAAGAAAGATACAGAAACCAAAACACATTTTCATTTCATTTTCTTGTATATACAAGATAGATGATCTTAAGCAGCCAAAAAATAAGTTTGTTTCACAGAATATTTAGGGAATTAATTGAGTTTATTATTTATTCCCATTGAAAAATAATAACTTTTTTCTTGTATCTAGCCAAGTTAATTGAGAATAATCCAGAAACAAGTAAAACAAAAAAACTATTTGCCATTATGGCAAAAAATAGATCTACATTTTAAGTTTTCTTTTTTAAAATAGCCCTATTATCTTCCACGAAAATCTTGTTTTAAAGGTGAAGTCTGTAATTGCTGAGCCAATAGCAGCACAAAAAAGAACTGTTTGCGTTGCCCAAATGCGTAACAAGAAAATTGTATGTCTTCATTTTCGGTGACTTTTTTCTGCAGACCAACAAACAATATATTATGAAGAATGTTCACTTGCATTGGTCCACTACTGTCTGGTCACCAACTTTCCTCAAAATATCTTATTTTGTGTCCTGCAGAAGAAAGAAAAAGTCGTACATACTTATTTTCATTGACAAGGACAATACAAAAAATCAGGAAAATAATAGGCTGTCTAAAGACAAAATGTAGAGGACACAGAACCGGCTTTTGTGAAAAACAAAGAAAATATACGTGCTATGTTTAAGCAGCTGGTACCTGCGTGTAACAGTGACAGCATAATGAATTGAGACAAATGCATTTTTTATAGCCTCTCTCTTCCCTTAAGCGCAGTCCACTGCATTTAGCATTCGGCACCCCCCAGCCCCCCTTCATTCAGACAGCTGGAAACAGAATTCATCCGATTTGTTCTGCTGAAACTCATTGCCTCTCTGCCTCTCTCTCTTCCTCTCCCTCAATCTCTCACGCTCACTGTAGTAATAGGATCTGCAGGAATCATTCAAAGGCTAGATATAATTTACTGCTCTTTGTGCACAATACACCCCACCCTCCCACCTATCCGCAATCGCACAAGGTGCCCTGCGGATGAACTAATCACACTTGAAATATTATTTCTCCATCTTATTCACTCGCTTTATGAACAGCTCTGGTTTTATGGTGCAATGGGTTTAACCCCTGCCTAGTTACATCCCGGCCAGCGTGGACATGTGTGCCGCAGATAATGAAGATAAACAGTCCAAACATCTTTGCATTTATCATCTAGGCCTTGAATTCGTATCTGGTCTTAATTTCTGTTGTACCTGCGTTCTAATTTCCCCCGAGATGGCTTTTAATATGTAATGAACATCCAAGGATCAAACTGAGAAACTTGTAGCCAGGAGCCACAGCCACAACCAATAAAACAAACCTGCAGACCTCAACTAACCCGCAGGCACGTATTCCCTCTGATACACACACCTCATTAACCTTTTAAACTGAGCAGACTCTTGTTAAAGTAAAGCAAGATCTTCTACACTGTGTCTCAAAGAGACAAAAACAAAATGTTGGGTGAGCGGTGTGACCATGATAGCAGGAGCTATACTTATAACAAATGAATGTGCTTGACATTGGTGCAAAGTAAGCTTTACAGTAACAACAGATTAAAAAACAATCCTCCAATGTCTCTTATTTGATAGGGGCTCATGGGCAGAGAGATGGTGTGCCAACACTGTTTGTGGGAAAGTGAAAGAGATTTGTATGTAAAGCTATTGATCAAGCACTTCCCTCATTGATTTCTGGAGGGACAGCGGTGGTCTGGATTAAGAAGAAAGTCTTTAAACCTGTATGGGGCATTACATCATCAAAGAGCTCCACTGGACTCATTGACCAAACATGGTAAATGGATTTGGGAGGAGGATTGACTCGATTATAGGGGAAGTATAAATTCGTTTTATTTCTTTCCGAAATTATTTATTACTGAACGTTTAAGAGTTCTTGGGAGAGAGGGAGAAACAAAAGCACTTTCTATCTACTCACCCTCTTGTCTTTTCAAACCTGTTTGATTTTCTTCTTCCGCAGAACACAAGAGAATATATTTCGGAGAACTTTAGGCACTTAAACAATGCAACTGAAAGTGTGCCAGTTCCCATCATTCTTTAAAATAACTTCTTTTGTGTTCCGTGGAAGAAAGTCAAACAGGCTTGTTGTTCTAAAACGATATGTGTCCGTGGTTTTGTTCACATGGAATGGAAGTCTGTGGGGTCCCGTCTTTTTTAACATTCTTCGAAATATCTTCTGCAAGAAAATCACAAAGGTTTTGAATGACATAAAGGTGAAGAAAGGAAATTCTTATGTTTAGATGAACTATACCTTTACATTTTTTAATTGTATTGTGTTTTTACATTAATATAATATTAAATATAATTATGTTAAAAAGAGATAATTCACCCAAAATAAAGATTTTGTCATGATTAATTCATTAATTTAAGTCTTCAAGTTGTTCCAAATATGAAAAATAAAGTATTAATAAAAGCAGAAAAAGATATTTGGAAGAATGCTTGTAAACAAATGGTTCTTGGATAATGGGAAAATTACTTCATATTTTTTTACTCAATTTGAGCGTGAGTAATTCATGTCAGATTTTTTTGGGCAAACTATTCCTTTAGTATTTTTATCTATTTTATATTGTTTATATTATGCAATATATACATTTTAAAATAAAAGGAAATAGTTTCAAAGTAATAAAATAAAAGTATTAGTATTTTGATACTAATATTATTATCACTAATAATGATATCAGTATCATAACTTTAAAGGCATACTTTATCTTACCCTAAATCACAGAAATAATTGAAATTACATGCATTACATGAAAATACATATATTTCATTACATGAAATTTGTAAACATAGCATGTCCAAAACCACTTCTGTTAAAATAATATTTTTACACACATCCACACAAACAAACAAACAAACAAACCATCACAGGCCCCAACCAGCCATAAGAGCTATTCTCATGCCACTGCTCAGGTATTGACCCGCACTAACACACAGACTGAGATTGAAAGCTCCAGATAGAGAAAACGTGGACATAGAGCAGGAGAGAAAGAGCGAGAGAGATTGAGAATGAGAAAGAGAGAAAAGACAGAAGGTAGCTCTCAGCTGTTCACTTGTACTTAAGAAGTGCATTTACTTTCCATTGATTTCCAATGGTTTAGTCAATTTCCTGTCACTTTTCATTGCAGGTACATGGGATCTCAGTTTAGCGGCTTACAGGAAAACAGAGAAAGTCCAGAGGGGAATGCAGGAGGCTTTGAGTCGACAAACCGTCTGCCCCGGCATCATTTCTCATTCCTCTCAATGCATGTAGCCAGTGGATGGACATAGGGCATGGCTTTGAATGCACGATTCACAGAACATAAATGACTCACAGATTCTGGCTTAAATAGATGAATCTAATGCTGGATGTTGTGAAAGTGTATGCTTCTTTTGACGCCTAATTTTGCTGCTACACAAAATTGTTATAATTCGAAAAACAGCACATGAATGGCTTAACATTGTTTTCTTTTGATATTATAACTTATATATTTGTAATTTTCTCTCTTGGTCTAAAGAAAAGAAGGTGCGAAAGCTTTTACAAACAAGCGAATGAGAGTTAGGGCTCAAAAGAGATTGTAGGAGGGTTTTCCGTCTGTTTTGTGATAAGCTAAGCCTCCAACAATGCCAACATCACATTTTCTTCCCAGACTTCACATGGCAATAACATTGACCTCGTGGAGCTTTGTTACGTCTGTCTTTTTTAATCTTTAATCACCTATTTTTGTCCAGTTCTGTTGTCTTGAGACGCACGCACTTCAGATCCCCCAAATGTTCGCCTCGCCGCATTCCTTCCTGTATTCTCACGGAAAATAATCTGCTCACACTGAACATTAATCCTCACTTATTTTCTCTCGACGTGCTGCATGGGCCTTTTATTACTTGCAGGTGAGAAAGCCCCATCTCGCTCACAGGCAGACGTGTGTTTGGGTGGGTGTGGGGGTAGAAATAGCCTTTGTTTAGAAATGAGTTCGATTTATAAAGAAACAGTCCAATTCTGGTTTATTTAAAGAGTAGAACGGCATTCTAAAAATATTTGGGTGATTCAGACAGACAGACAGAAATGTGATTGGCTGGATTTTACAGGTTGAGCTGACATCAGGGTAGCGAATATAAAATGTGTTGGACAGGATCATTTTTTCTGAAAGGTTGTGGTTTAGATGTTCGGAGTCAATTTTATAATACAGCAAAAGTTTTTTATTAAAATTAAAAAAATATTATTATGAATATTATTAAGTGAAGGTCAGTGAAGGTCATGGCACACACTGTAGTGAAGTGACGTATTGCCAAGTATGGTGTTGGAATTTGTGCTCTGCATTTAACCCATCCAGTAAGCGAACACACACACACTGTGAACACACACCCGGAGCAGTGGGCAGCCATGCTGCGGTGCCCGGGGAGCAGTGGGGGGAACGGTGCCTTGCTCAAGGGACTCACCTCAGTCGTGGTATTCCCGCTGGTTCCGAGTCTCGAACCAGCAACCTTCGGATCACGAGCCCAAGACTCGAGTCACCAGGCCACGACTGCCCCCGATTATTATAACCATTGTTGTTTTTGATGTAATTATTATTATTATTATTATTATTGTTAATATTACTATAATATAATTAGAATACCTTAAGGCGGGGTAATTGATTTCTTAAGCTGGTTGTTGTTGTTTTAAAAACTACAACAAAACACACCACTACACAAAAGTAACAAATCCTTAACCTGCGGTGCTCCGGCCTCAAATGTTCCCTTTCTTTACTGTTGATTGGCTGCAAGTTTATTTTGGGGTTCAGCCCAACTCAGCATGTTCATAAATTGGTAACCCCACCTTTATGCACCACGAAATAAGCATGAATGACAACTGGCTGGCTAACTTTTTAAAACAGGAAAACTTGCACTTTTTAAAATAAAAGAAACCAAATCGGAATTTACGCACCCTTGTGTCATTTTCTTTACAGAAAACAAATCAAGGTATGCAGGTATTTTTTCATATAGAATCACTACTGGGTTTTGACTTGTGTTCATTAAAAAAGCCTTTAACTGCTTCGTGAAGTGAAATAAACGTGACGACAGAACAAGACGGAATGGCGGAATACTGTCCAGTTTCCTAAGCAGCTTCACATTCTAAGTGTTAAGTTGTGTTATTACTGTGATTACTCCCCCTGCACTCCTGTTTTTACAGCCATTTCAACACCCTGTTGACTTCCCATAATTCAACTTAATTTCTGCCCTAATTCACCCCACAGAACACAGACCTTCCGTCTGAGAATGTGGCTGTTTCTTACCAGCGTTTAAATATTAAACATTGCTTAATTTATTGTTTAACGTCTCATTTGCTCCTCTCATTGAGTCGAGGCTGAAGAGAACAGAGTTGTAACCTCACAGTGGAAGTTCAATCGTGTTTTGCTGTGAGTCACTGTTTATATATTTCTGATGACTCTTTTATTCATGTCACCATTTAAGCAGAAGCAATATTTAGCAATAAAGATTAGAGATTCTAAAGATTCTGGCTCGTCCAACTGTATGATAAAACAGCTCTGAAAGAACAGTATTTAGCTTTTAATGTGAATGTTTATCGATGCTTTTTCATGTAATAGATTACTTCTTTATGGTTTAAATACAAATTTAATACAAGTGTATATCTGCCTGTATATTAACCTGTAAATCTGTCCATAATACTTATCTATATTCATATATTCTGTATAATTATTGTATATATACATATATAACCTGTATTTACTGCTTATTGCACTTCTGGTTAGATGCTAACTGCATTTCGTTGCCTTGTATCCTACATGTGCAGTGACAATAAAGTTGAATCTAATCTGAATCTAATCAAATGTCATGAGTATGTAAAATAAATAGATGCTGTACAGAGTAGAAGCGATAAAGATCCTTATGAATAAATACACTTGATTATGTAATTTCGTTTGGTCATGTTGATTCAGTTGTAATAAATAATATTTTTGCTACCATAAAACCCCTTTTAAAATAACATATTAAACACATTGTCTTTTTGGAATGCTTGCTAATGTAAACCTATAAAATCCACCCATTACTAATATGAGATTATTTATAGGTCAGTATACTGTTTGACTCGAAATGTTGTGTGATTTTTTTCTTAAGCTTGTTTTAAATCTTAATTTAAGATATTTAGAGTAATGTGAGTCAATGGTGTTCAGGAAACCTTGATTGTGACATTCTTCTTAATATCTTTCTATACGTTCAACAGAACAAAAAAATGCATACATGTTTGGAACAATTTGAGATTAAGTTGTTCAATACTATATTCTCATTTTTCGATGGAGCATCCCGTAAAGTATGTTTTATATTTTCATTAGGGGACAAGACAAAAGTGCATAATTAAAATTTTTATCAGTGTAATAAGATTTTTTTTATTTCTTTTTGCAAATACACATGTAGAATTGCAGTTATGATGGTATTTTGGCAGTTATGCTTATGTTTAGACACATGAATTCAACAAACTTTCAAAAACCACGGTCAAATAAAATGTGTACCTCATGAATCTGAGCTAAATCCCAGGATTCTTCTGCAGTTCTTCTACAACACCAGACTAGAGTCTGAAGGATGAGAGAGATGACAGTGGTCTCTCTGGAAAAAGCAATTATTCTAAGACATGCTGACTCCATTTTGTAATCTACAGATCCACCTTCAATCTCTGAAGGGTTGCGTAGAGGTAGAATCTCCTCCCCAGCGACCTTACACATGGGAATGGAACGCGCTGATTAATCTCACAAAAATAAAACAGACACAAATTTTGCACACTGTGGTCACACACACCACACACACACACACACACACACACACACACACACACACACACACACACACACACACACACACACACACACACACACACACACACACACACACACACACACACACACACACACACACACACACACACACACACACACACACACACACACACACACACACTGCATGAAGCCTGTGTATTTGTGTTCTAGTGACAAGTAACATGGGACTGTGGTCTCCATGGCAACAGTCCAGGGCTCAATACATCATACCTTGTTACAGTAGTCGAACGGGGACGTTTGGTCAAAATTAATACATTGTGTAAGGCATGGATTTCACTATCTCTTATACAAATAAAGTGGACTGCATCATATTACAAAAATAATATTTCATTATAGAAATTACAGATCTTGCTTTGAACGACAAAAAAATATTGTAATACTACAGATCTTATCAGCTCACAAGAAATCAAGATATAAAAGAAATCTACTTGGTGATGTTTTAACTTCTACGTAAAGTTCTAGAAGTTTTTACCTCTGTGTAACTTAAGTACACTCATTCTGATATTTTCATCCAGACGGTAGACAACACCTCCTCATGAGACTTTAATGCTTTTACAGTCAGATAGATTCTAATAAAAGACAATTTCCTCAATAAGCGATTTTATCAGATAGGCCGAGAACAAGATTAGTTTCAAGCAGCGTCTATATTTCACTGGTGAAAAAAGTTTTAAGATGCATTTCCTTGGGTCACAAATTCTTCCATTCAGTTGCAGATCTCTCTCTCTCTAACACAAGTGCACAGCGCGCGCGCGCGCACACACACACACACACACACACACACACACACACACACACACACACACACACACACACACACACACACACACACACACACACACACACACACACACACACTCACACTCACACTCACACACACACACTCACACACACACACTCACACACACACACACACACACACACACACACACACACACACACACACACACACACACACACACACACACACACACACACACACACACACACACACACACACACACACACACACACACACACACACACACACACACACACACACACACTCACACACACACACACACACACACAGCACACATTTATTCTGCAAACAACCTGAATTACAAAGTCATTTCTTAGAAATGAGATTTCTATTCACTCAAGAAAACCTTCAGAAAGCATCTTAAACTTGTATGTTACAGTGATTTTCCACAGTAGATGTAGTCTACAAAGAGTTTGGGAATGTAGTAAAGGAAGCCACCTTTGAACCACACAGTGTTTTTTTTTATATATGTAGTATGCGCTTACAAAATCTTTTTTATACAATTGTATAGTGATTTTTCATGAAACAATTTCCACAAAAATGTACATTTTATAACTTGAAACTAAAAAACATTTGCACAAAAATTTAAACAGTATATTTAAGTAAAAAAGTAAACGGGATTAACTCAGATATCTCTATTACAATTCCCCGAAAACATTAGGTGAATACCAAGAATAAATATGTGTTAAATAAATACTTGTTATTTTCAGTATACATAAACTTAGATAACTCAAATTGAAAATATTTTTCTCAATATTCTGCAAATATGATTCTTGTATAATATGCTTCAGCATCTGTAAGACTTTCCACCAAATGCCCCTCACCACAAAACCAAAAACTCCATTCAGAGAAGACCAATACAATAGTGAGAATCTAAATAAAAAGCTATGCAGCTTTATGCAGAATATGCATACCATATTCCCTTTGAAGAAAAAACTGTTTTCATTTTGAAGAAGTCTTGTATCTTAACTGCCTGAGATTGACATATGCTATGACCTGCAGTGAAAAGAGAGAGTAGGACCTTCAGCATTTTAATGCCAGCTGCAATATCCGCTCTTCAGACATGTTCTCAGAAGGAGTTAAATTATTGATGTGAAATGGCATGCTGGATTTCATCTGGTGCCTGCTAATTAGATTGTAATTACGGAGGAGCTTTGCGAGCCTGTCTGCTCTGATTAGAAACACTTTTGCGGCCTGATCCTCATGACCTTTCCCTTAAAACTTCAGCTACTCGAGATTACCAGCAAACATCAGGGTAAACGCTCAACAAATGAAGGTGTTCTAAAAGAAGACAACGCAAAAGCACATCTGCACGGCAACACACATTCAACAACACAAGGACAGAATAATATCGAAAGTTAGCTGATAAACAGAGAAGAGACAAAAGCAAGAAGGCAAAGAAAAGAAAAGAGAACAAATAAATAAAAAAGGGAAGAAAAGAAATGTAAAGAGAACTTAAAAAAACAGAAGTGAGACATTTTTGAAACACGAAAAGTGACAAATAAAGAGAAGAAAGTGAGGGAAAAAGAGAGAAAAGTGAAAATCAGAGGAGACAAAAATAGTATAAAAGTGACAAAGAAACAAACAGACCAAAAGTAGAAGAAACACGAACAGATGAGATAGAATTAGAGAGAAAAATGACAAGAAATAACAAGAACAGAGAAGAATGAAAGAAGAAATGGAGAGGAGAAGAGATGAGACTAAAGAAAAATTAGGAAAGTAAGGAGAAGAGACAAGACAAAAATAAGGAAAAAAGTGAGAAGAGATGAGACAAACATGAGAAAAAAAGAGGAGAAGAGAAAAGTGATGAGAAGAGAAAAGATAAAGGGTATAGAAGGGAATGGAAGCGAAGGGAAGGGAAGGGAAGAGAAGAGAAGAGAAGAGAAGAGAAGAGAAGAGAAGAGAAGAGAAGAGAAGAGAAGAGAAGAGAAGAGAGATATAAATAGGGAAAATGAACCAAATTTGAGAGAAGACATACAATAGAAGAAGAATAGAAAAATGAGAAAAAATAAGAAAGAAAAACAAGAGTAAAGAACGATTAACAGAAGGAGAGTGATGGAAAGGAGAGGAAACGAGATGACGATACCCAAAAAGATGGGAAGAGAAGAAGAGACTACTGAGATAAAAAGAGACAAAGAGAGAAACTAGAAGTGCAGAAGGGAGAAAGAACAAAAACTAGAAGAGACAAGAAAGAGGAGCCAAAACCGAGAGTTGAGGAGCAGAGGATCTCCTCAACACACCTGGTCTCTATTATCTGGCCATTACACAGCTCTGCACCCCCATGAGGGGCAGCCTGGGAACCAACTTCAGCGCTTTCATCCTCTCATCATTAGAGCAGCATGCCCGGGGTCAGGGTCTGTCCCACATCCCTGCGAGCGGCAACACACAAAACTGATTTCAGTGCAGCACAAAAAGGAAGGTGAGGCAAAAAAGGGGAAGAAATCCAAAACAGGCCACTTTCTGAGAAGTATTAATAAGAGCAAGTTTTACACCAATTATTGCATTAAGAATTCTGCTTGAGGTTGGACCCCGTCCCGAAAAACTATGTGAAACCCGAAGCCGTACCTCAAAGGGTCTTGAAAGCCTCTGTTTGTGTGCGCTTCTAACCAACACTCTGATACAGCTGTGATCACTACCCAAACCTTCACATACCAAGAGCTGTTTAAAACATGTACACACAGACTAATGCACAGTGAGAGAACAGAGGAAATTAAGATCATTTACTCATGCATCCACACCCTTGGTTTCAAATGTAAAGATGCTGAGTGTTAAGTATTTTCACTCTTAACATGGTCTTGAGTAAAATCTATAGGCCTCGCTTTACCTCTGACATATTTAACTCTTTTCGGCCCAGTTTTTATGCAGCATTAAATTATACTGTACATTCCTAATTAATAAGAAAAAATAAAACTGTTTGTACAGCTAAAGTAAGGATTATTGAATAATTTACTAACACATTTTTAAAATGAAAGAAATGATTGGTAACCCTCTACAATAAGGTTTCAGTTGTTAACCATTAGTTAATGCATTGATCAACAGGAAAAGTGAACAAAATTTTTATTAATGTTAGTAAATGTATATTTTTGCATTTCCTTATATATGTTTTAAATTCCAAAGTTGTCACTATTAATATTAGTAATGTGGCATGAACAGACATGAATAACTTAAAAAAATATTAACAAGTGCTAAAATGCTTTTTAGCTCATGTTAATAAATACTTAAATAAGCAGTAACAAATACATAAATAAAATCCTTGCTGTAAAGTTTGACTTAAGTATTTTTGTGCACAGTGAGCTAAGACGAACTAACAATGAACAATTTTTATTATTAAATATTATCTATGACAGATAAATAATATTGCTCACTATTTGTGTATGTTAGGGAAAGAAGTCGTTTTAAAATAATGTTCTGAATAATGTAGCATTGTGACATTAATGTCCAGGGAATGTATGTGTTACCAATTAACTAAGTCATCTGTTTATATTTTACTGGATTCTTCTTGATAGATTCCAAACAACAGAAAAATATGAAATAAACGTGTTATCATGGTTTAAAAAAAAAGGCCCTATACAACATATATTACTTTCTGTGAAATGAAATGCACAAACCAGAAAAAATAACAACCAATCAAATGGTTAATGTATGTTTATTTAACTTTATTATTTTATGTATCTGTTAATGGGGAATTTGTACTTATGGATATGAAAATCCTAATGCAGTTTCTGTACTTGGCAAAGAAAAATCTTGCAAAAAAGGATGGTTTAAAAACTTTGAGATGTTGGATAGGTATTTAAACCCCAAACGTTTAATATGGTGTTAAACTTTTGGTAAAACCTTGATAAGGTTCAAATGTACCATACAACTGCCCAGTTGATGCTTTGATGCTTTTATAAACTAAGATTATACATTAGAACTTTTATTAAAAGAATTTTTATTAAAAATAAGTTTGATCATGTTGCACATTCAGACAGCCATTATTACCAGTGTGTTGGGAAAAATCTCATTTGTATCATTTTGGGGTTCTTATGTGTCTACCTGACGACATCATCAAGCACATGGACCAAATACTTCTGAAAATATATTCATACACATTTAAGCTTTCACATATACACTCTCAAACACCAAAATCTAAGCCATTTATCACTATAACACTGGTATCAGAAACCCCCCAAAAATAACCTTTGTCTCCAAACTAAAAAGTAATTTAAAACCAATTCAGTTTATTCTTAGTTACCCATTTAGGTCAGCATAATAACACGATTATCTGAAATAAATCCTGACTTTACACCTGAAGGGGTTAAACCATAAAGCACTTTTCCAGACCCATCTGAGAAAAATCTAAGAACATTCAGCCGAAGTACAGAAGAAGGAAAGAGAGCGTACATGTTCCTCCCATTATCATTTTTTGTATGGGAAGAAAAGAAAAAAAAAACAGTAATGAAGTGTAATGGTCCACTCTCTCACGGCACAGTGTACTTTCAATCCCATAAATCTTCGCAAACATTTCAAGAGTTAAAAAACGTTTTCCTCACTCTCACGTGGGCCAGAAAAACCTCTCAGCATAGCATAACTTTGAGGTTACCGAGATGACACCTGGAGCAAAACTTTGAAGTGAGGTAAATCTATCCCTTGGTTTCTGTTGTAATGATATATCGAGTATTTAAGAAAAGAGGCGACCGGTGCGGTGAGAGGGAGACGGAGAAAAGTACAAGCACATTCCCCGCACATATTCTCTTCATTACCAGAGAAGGGGGGAGCCGATCGCTCAATTATTGGCTGCCGTCACAGGCTAATATTCCTGCCTGTCAGGCCTGATTTTTGCTCCGGTTTGTGCCGGCTCCTTCTGATGGAGCTTGTTTTGTGTTAAACAGAACCAGAAGGTGCTGTGAAAACTGTGACACCTGATCCTGTGTCCAAGAGACGGGAAATACGCCCGGTGCCTGCCAACAGGCTCCCTCGCCCCGTGGCTCAGTACGGAGGGGGGTCTCGTCCCGGGTAGAGAAAATCTTAAAGGAGTGTGGGAGATATGAAATACCAGAGCGTCTGAATGAAAAGAATGTGACACGTCCTTCTATTACTTACTTTTATGAAATGTATGTGTTATGGTTTAGTCATCACAGTGGCGATTTTGCATACCGTAAAAGTGAAATGACACGATGAGGCAATTTTTGGGTGAACTCATTTTAAAGCCTGTCATGAATTAAGTCCAAATGATTGACAGGTTGGCCTCACCTCCTCTTATGGAGCAATCCCATGTTTAAGGCGGACCGTACGTCTGGAGTCGATCTTAAAACTGTCTTGACTTCACTGGACACAGAAAAATCTAAATCCTATAACTTTCAGGCAACGTGGGGATAAGAAGATTATCACAGAAATAATAGAACTAATCCTTTAAGCAGTATATAGATCGAATGCACTTTTATTTTGTTTTTCATTCTATCGTACGGACACAGAATCAATAAAAATAATTGGCTGCCGGTTACCGATATTTTTCAAAATATCTTCTTTTTAATCCTGCAGTCATACAGGTTTGAAATGACATGTGGGAAATAACTGATGACACTATTTAAAATGTTTGACTTTAATAGTCAAAAGTAAGATCTTTCAGGTCATCAGGTCTTCGATGTATAGGATTACATTTCTTATGGATACATTTAACTCAAATTGAGAATTGTCGGCCTTCAGAATAGTTGGCATTTCAAACTTCACTCGACACAGAAAAAGAAAAATCATGGGAGTTTCAAGTAACATGAGGATTATTAGACGATGACAGAAATGTCTTTTTTCAGGGACTAATCCTTTAAGCAGTACATAGTTGGAACGCACTTTTATGATGTTTTCTTCATATTGAAGGTGTATTTATTTAGAAATTTGTATTCATTTGCAAATGTTGCACATGAACTTTAATGTTCAGTTTTAAACACCGTCACAGCTCTAATGGTGAGGAGGATCTGTTTGAATTAAGCTCTCACCGTGTCCCACAATTGAAGGGAGTGACGTGCCTTCTCCTCCTCAGATCCGCTTCACCCATCATTTCTTCTGACAGATGAGATTGAATTAGTCTGACCTGTCCTCGCTGTTCCAGCGTAATTTGGCTTTGACATTGATGGGAAGGAAGATGCCTGGAATGAATGGAAGAGAAAAAGAGAGAGAGTGGAGAAAGAGGGAGAAAGGAAGGAAGCAATCATGGTATGCATGGCAATGAAGGAGGAACCCCTTAATGTTTTATACACATTTATCAAATTATAATATCAATAAATTAAGGTTTAAAACCAAGGCAAACATTCAACAATGTACTGTTTGTGCAGAGCTCATTACACAAAATAGTTTTCTTAGGTCCATCATTTAAAGGGATTGTTCATCGTTTAGTCACCCTCCTCATTTTAAAACTGTACGACTTTATTACTACAAAACCAATGCATGTAAATGGGTGACAGTTCCCAACATTCTTTAAAATATCTTCTTTTGTGTCCTGCAGAAGAAAGAAAGTCATACAGTTTGAAATGACAAGAGATAGAATACAGGATGACAATATTTAAAATTTAATAATATAGTCTAATATTCTTTAATGTTTCACATTAAATTCCTAAGGGTAAATTTAACACAAATAAAAGAATTTTTGTCATTTCAAAATGGTTGGCATTCCAATCCGAAACTATAATTATTATGGTATGTTGGCAAACCCAAACACAGTTTAACACATTGTTGAGATATTATATTAGTGTTTGAGAACACAGAAGTGAAGACTGGGGTGATTTAAAGAAAAGAAAAGTCTAAGACGTCTGCGTCTGCGCTCAAGGCCAAACCAATAAAATTTTTAACTTTGTTAAAAGTTTTAATGTTTTACTAAATGTGCTTTAGCTCCAGTGATGTTAAACTTAAGGTTTGGCTTTATTCTTGTT
This sequence comes from Triplophysa yarkandensis, assembly GCA_033220385.1. Classification (NCBI taxonomy): domain Eukaryota; kingdom Metazoa; phylum Chordata; class Actinopteri; order Cypriniformes; family Nemacheilidae; genus Triplophysa; species Triplophysa yarkandensis. Next base: position 11,297,603 of record CM065654.1, on the reverse strand, counting down.
TTATTCTTGGCACTTAAATAAAATACATTATCAGAAATAAATGAGATTGGACAATCAAAATTGATAGTGAAAATAATGCATACAATTACTTTTAATAAGATAAAAAAAGAAATAGCGCAAATTTAAATTTTGTCAAACTTCATTCATCCTTTTGTTATTTGAAACTTGTATAACTTAATATATTTTCCAAAATACAAAGGAAGATATTTGGAAGAATGTTTGTAATAAAAAAACACTGGTGCTCAGAAAAGCATTTATGTTTTCCAACCCAGATCACACAACCGTCTTCTGTACACTTGTGCTTTTGTAGTCAATCTGGATCAACTTGTTGAGATTTTTACCCTTGATCCTCCAAAGATGAGAGAAATTGAGCGGTTAAACTGACGGAGGGATTTGGAGTGGATTTGCGTGGCCTGAGATATCAAGCGCCACCTCAACTATACAATGTCAAAAAAATCTTTTCTGTCACTATGGTGGTATCCTTAGGTTTTATTTGTACCTCTAAAGGTACATAATATATCTTATAATATTATTACCATTAGCATCTATTAAGAATCCTGAAAAGTAAAGTTATATGTTGTGAACCCCTAATATTTAATGGATATACAATTGGTCCTTAGGGTACAATTATAAACACCCAAAAAAGTACAACATTCAATGTATTGTATACTGATAAAGGGACCAAAGGTTACCACACCAGCAAGCGCAAATAAAAATATGAATCATTTTTTAAAAAGTTATAACAATAATAATAATAATAATAATAATGATAAAAATATATTTCTATTTTTGTGAAACAATCTACATTCAAAACTTTTTTGAAAGAATTTTAAAGTTTTGACTTGTGCCACTTAAATTGTGTGTTTATGTAAATAAATACAAGTAAATCTTAGAATTAGAATTCATCAAAAATATTGGCTTGATATAAATATATTTTTGTTAAATAAATACTTTTTCATAAAATTAACTTAAATAACATATTATCTAACTATTAGATTCGTAATATATTCTTTAAACAAGTCCCACTAAAGAAAATCTGTTCTTTTTTTTAAAAGATTTTATTATTTTATAAATTAAGTTAGTACAACTGTTTATTTTTGTGTTAATTATGAAGCCACAATAATAACATTTATAAAGATGTGCTCATTCTAACACATTTATAGCTATCTTTATTTATTCAAATAATTGACACACCCTTTCTGTGTGAGTACATCATGTGGTTACGTTGTTGCCAGATTCACCTCCAATGTAAGACTTGGATATCTAATTGAATCAAACCCTCAGAATCAGTGAGGTAGACTCTATACCTGCAGGCCACAAACCTCAAAGACGAAGAACCTTTGCTTAATAGAAACATTACGCCCAGGCGTTAACTTAATTTCACACTCCTAAACTCTGCTGGTACAACATAGCATCCCGGTACCAGTGCCATCTGGTCTGGAGTTTTAAAGGAAGCCAAACTGATCTAATTAAACTGTTTTTTAATTCATTTGGGATGTTGCGATGTGCGTTAACTGACTCAACATGCCAGATCTGGATCCACTTTCTGACCAAGACAGTCTTGGCCTTAAACTCCTTGAAGGTGTTGAAGAGACTCCCCACGTGCTGTTTTCCAGAACCATACGTTTGGGTAGATACGCAGTGTTGGGGTCCTAAATATGGGAAGAAGTCTTGATTCACCGCTTTGGAAATTTAAGACTCGTGATGAAAAACCAGCATTTAGGCAATTGTCCAAGTCCAGGTCTTCTGATCTCACTGTACATCGTGTCATTCAACACTTCAGCAAACTATTGAACGCTATTGAATTCTTATTCTAAAGACAAATTGCACGTCTTCAATCAGCCAATACGGTGGACAGCCTATAGCCGTGATGGCTAAGAATAAATGTGCCTTTGCGGCTGTCTGAAATACGAATTTAAAAACCATAATCCCTTTGGAACCATATGATTAGATTTGGGCTCCGTTCAAATTCTCTTTGAACATTACAACATAAATGCAGACAATTTTCAGTACTCAAGGTCATTCCATCTCCCCCTGCACCAAATCCTTCTAGAAAAGCCAAAAGTGCTCCTAAGAATGCAATAATAATGCAAAGTTGTAATCTTAGGGAATTAATAGTGTAGCACTTTAAAAGAAAAGACTTCCATGCCGCTCGGGCCTTTCAGCAGGGCGAGAGAGAGAGAGAGAGAGAGAGAGAGAGAGAGAGAGAGAGAGAGAGAGAGAGAGAGAGAGAGAGAGAGAGAGAGAGAGAGAGAAGCCTACCATCAAACCCCATTTCTCACTTTTATTTTCAAAAAGCATCTCATAAAGTTCTTGCATTACAATCAAAGCAATATGATGGGTGTCATTCTTGAGCAAAGACTTGCATGGATTTTACACATCACAAAGATTAGAATATATTTATTAAATTAATTATTTTATAAATTGTGTTGTGTGAAAAGTGGTTTAGCATATTCGTAGTCTTTATCCAAAGGAAACGCTTTAAAAGTGTTAACTTATTATATCATTTAATTCCCTCATGTCAATCAAATTTTTTCTATATAACCTTTAAGATAATAAAAAAAATGGTGAGAGACACACAAGAGACATTTTTCCTAATATCTTCTTAGATTAATAGTCATATACAAGTAACAAGTAACATGACAGTAAATAAATAATGACATTTTTAAGATTTAATTTTTGGTTTCTTTCTTGGTACTTGCTCAGGGAAACAAGTGATGGCTCAGACCTTGGAAAGATAAACACCACTAACCTTCTGAATATCAGACCTTTATACTTTACAAATCAGTCCAAGGAAAACCTTTTGGAATCCAATTATGTGTATATTGAAAAGCATGACCATGACTGGATGTAAATAAACCCATGTACAGGCTGGTAAATTAGTTAGATGTACTTCTGTGCAATGCGACCAATGTAAATGAATGTGATCTTGTCAGGGTCAAAAGCACAGCAAAGGATTAAATATGATTTTCCTGTAATTAAATATTCATTCAGAGGAATGTGTGACACATTCAGTGAAAAAATACTGATTCAGTAGTGCCCAAAAGTATTGCCAACTTTGCAAAACTGATGCCTTTGCCTTTTATTCCGAAATATCAGACATGATGTTTTAAAGAAAATTTGTATGGAGGGTTTGTAAACTGAACAGGAAATTAAAGCTCTGCTATGAGAAGAATTTTAAGGGATAAAATTCATGAATTACTCATGTTTCAAATAAATTAATTGCATGTAACCAAACAGTATTTTTGTCCCCGTTGACTAGGAAGATTAAACATTCAATAGTGCACCTGAACTTTTTGCTGTACATTCTACAAAATATCTCATTTAGTGTTTAACTGAACAAAAAATACATACATTTAATGTCCTAAAAAAGGTAGTCAATAGCTGAATGAACTGTTTGTTTACAATCATTCTTCCAAATATATTTTTATGTGTTCATAAGAACAAAGACATGTATACATGTTTGAATCAATTCAAGGTAAGTGATGAAGACTTAGATTTTTGGCTGAATATAAACTTATAGAAAATGAGGAATTCCAGCGTTATGAATGTAACATTTGGCACTATGGACGTGATATTAGTGCTGTAAGGATTAATTGTTACCAGTAAACTGAGCCAACTGTTTTATATTACACAAAATCCAAAATATCTGTCTAAGAACAAAATTTATATTTAAAAAAAGAGAAAATAACTTTCTTTATTTTCTTTAAAGATACTGGGAGACAACAAAATTCTCAAGATTCATGTGAATAATAAACCATCCAGAATTTAAAATAACTAACAAATGGACAAGCTCTTAATAAAACATAAAATAATTAAAAAAAATTTTTTTTAATAATATAGCGTTATGGATGTGACAGTTCTGAAAATAGCCCTAACTTGACTATGAAACACTATGTAATGCAAAATTAAAATTTCTATCCAAACCGACCATAAATCCAAACCTGTTTTTTAACTAAATTTGATATTTCCTCTTGACCAATCAGAATTTGTTTGGTGCAATCCTACATGGCGATGCTTTAAATCGTTTGGCATTGCTAAGTGTTCAAAATGAGTTCTTTAAACTTTAATTAAAATTTGGATGGTCTGGATGAGCCAGTAAGACGTACACCTGGAGATAGCAAACCATTTATTTAATTTATAATAATTCTTTGTATGCGTCCCTGATGCTATGTGTTGCAAAATAACACTTTTTGCGATTACACGTTCTCAGATTAATAAAAAAATTAACTTTAAATTTACAATCAACATTGTTGATCATTTCACAACCATTGCTTAACATGTTCAGACGGATCCAGAAGACCATTTCAACAGGGAAAATTGAATATTGACAAAATATATGGCTCTAGGTGGAAAAAGTAATTTTTATGTAAACTATTATAATGGATTTATAGCGTTTTGGAAAAGTTCTCTTTTTGACCCTCTACAAAGATCTTTAAACAGCAAGCTTCACATAAAATGAGACTAGATTGTAAGACTTAATCAACTTCAATTTGTCCAAAACAGCCATTTCTAATTAGTCACATGTCTACAGATCTTGCTTGATATGTTTTAATTAATTGTTCATGGATTCTCCCTAAGAGGAATTTCACTGTGATTGCCATTCCAGAATGATATGAGCAACTATATATCTGAGGCTTCAAATCATGTGCATTTCATTTATTGCAATGAGGATAAAAAAACAGTTTTTTTAATAGGCTCATGCCAAAAAATAGCTAATTAAAAGATGGGATATTTCTTTTTTTTGCCTTTTCTGGACAAGTGGTCATACTTTATGCATGTAAGATAAACGCATGTCATCATACATGGAGCATGTTATTCTGTAACAAAGTTATTGTTCTCTACAAAACATAATTTGGTCACCAACATGTCATTACAAACCTGTATGACTTAAAAGATATTTGTTAACCTGTTGGTTTCCAAGCACATCAAAGCGCACCAATAGTTTTCTTTTACTTTAAGATTTTTCTAAAGTTTTACATCATCTGTTCTGCAAAAGTATGTTATGCAAGTTTGAAATGACAAGAGGGTGATAAAAATATGGGCTAACTATCAATATGGCCAAAAATTCACAATTAAGTCAAACATTATTTCATGCATTTCTTAACAGAAACAATGAACAGCCACATCTTTCAAGCATGTGTAAAAAATTAATGAGGTGGCTAGTGTGAATTTCAAATGTACAAAATGTAAAACACTTATTATTCAATTATTCAATTATTAAGAAAAAGCAATATTAAAAATACATCATGCCAAAATTCATGAATTATGTATATAACAATCAGAAACCTCATGAAATGTGTAGTAGTATTTAAGCTACATTTTAAAGTGTGTTTTGTTTTATTTTAATATGCATTATTTAATGATGACCTTGACATGTTCTAAGACTAAAAATGTACTGTTGCTCAGTTGATGTCAATCAATATTGTACAGTATAAGAATCAGGGGACACAATAACCAAACGTCTCAATGCGACTTTTATGCTCATACTTTTTAATGTATCACAATGAGCAAGAAACATACTTGATGAAATATTTTCAAAGGAGTATATTCAATTACCATCTACAATCAACTTAACTAGGACAACAAGGTTTTTGTGACAAAAGTTTCTCTTTAAAAGTCTGAAGTTCCATGTGGTTTATGTATGTTAGTCTCCATGTAATTTGGTACAGTTTGGAAATCTTCATCATATAATTACAGTAACAAAAAGCTAACAAGACTACAGTATAGAAAAGACATCAAGAACAACATTTTTGGTTTAACTTGCTCTTTTTGTACATTGCAAGGCTGTAAGTTCTACCCTCGGATGGGCTACCTGGAGCCACAGAGCCGTGCTTGCGAGGCTCGGAGGAGGAATAATTCGAGAAGAAATGAAAGAGAGAACCAAGAAAAAAGGAAACACAAAAAGCGTCAAAAATGCTGTGGCACCAGGAGCCACTAAAGGAACAGGACGCTCCAGTAGCAGTTCATCCTCGATACTGGAGCGAATGGTTTTTTGTTTGGTTGCTTGTTAGTTTGGTTATTCATTTTGGTTGTTTCGCTTTGTGTTTGTCTGCTTCCTTAGGAATGACACCCAAGTGAATCCCCTCCCCTTGAACAGTTAAGTCATGGTCTGATGGAACTCGGCCTCTCCGATCGGAGGAACCGTGCGTCGGTCACTGAATCGGGCAGGAGGAAATGAAACAGGTAGAAACACTGTGAACCGGGAGACAACGTAAGCGAGTGTCCGTCCCTTTCAGAAGTGCAGAAAATGTCCAAGTAGATGCAGAACCAGATAGAGACGAAAGGAGTCGAGCTTAAATTCCTCTCCGTGTCACATATGTCCACTGGTTGTAGTCCACTCCCGTCGACATAGAAAGTTAATGACTTGATATCCGGGCCGTGTTTACCCTGCCTTTGGCTCCCATGCCCAGTTTTGGTGTGCCGACAGCCTTCTTAGACATCTCAATGACATCTCTCGAGATTCCCAGAGTTCAGTTCTCTTTAATTTTCTTTGTCATTTCAAAGAAAAGTGTTGATGTCTTCTTTAAATATATCTATATCTGTATACATGTTTATTTTCACAGTGGGCAAAACGATGACCTCTACAGCAAAACCTTTCGTTCTTTGCAAAATGTCCACAAAAATCAAGTATCCCAATGAGAGTCGATGGATCTCAGCCATGTGTCGGATCAACCACAATAAATACACACTCATCAGGGGCACCAACCCAACTTGTTTTTTCTTTCCAACCGCATGAAGCTTTGGCCACATTCATATCTTTAACATAATAACTGCTCAGTGCTTTCCTCTATCGCCACATGACACGATTATTGTGTTGAGTTTCAGATTCGTCAAAATCTTCCCAACTTTACAGCTTTGCAGTTCAATATTGTTTTGGTGCGGAACAAAAGTAAAAAATAGAATACCAAGTATAAAAACTCAGACTGATGCTGGCTCTTATGAAACACACACACGCATACACGCGCACACACACACACATACATACAAAGTCCATGCTGGCTGAAACAACCGTGAGGAAATCTGCCCCACTCGAGAGCCTATAAAATCCAGAACACTTTGGAAGCGAGAGATACAACTGGGTCGAGACCAACATATTGAAACATTGTAACACCATAAAGTGGCCAGAGACTGAAACAAGTCGGTGAGATTTAAAGCTGGCATCGAAACATTAATTTAGAAATGGATAACAAAAAACAAAGAAAATAAAATATACACTTAGAACAATAAACATATCTGAGACCAAAACAATGCAAAGCATTCAAAAATAAACTATACAATATTATAATTCTTCAAAATAATTAGGTACAATATTAAAAACAACATTGATTGAGGGCTATCAGATCAAATGAACCCATTTGTAAAAGCATGCACACCAAATCGAATTGTTCTGCAAGACAGTGTAGAAATGTGTAACTATAGCCAAATACACTTGATTTAAGTTTGTGCACCCCAAAAGCTTTTCCACTCGGTTTGGAAAATAAAAGCAATAGAATTCATGACCGGTTGGGCTGCATTCACATGAAACAGAATCATTATCATTACTTGGCGTCTTTGGACAAGAAGGCAGAATTCTACCTCATCACCATGCAAAACATGGAACATCTAAAACTTGCTTTTTCCCAGTCTTACAATGCTTTGGAATGAAGATGCCCCTTACAGACCTGCAACATGCATGAGAATGGCTTTACACCCTGCAGAAGACCAATTCCCTACGTTCATTCTAAGACTAGTCATTAATGGTGTGATGCAGTTATGTACATTTTTGGTAACCACTATGACGTTGTGATCTAGTTCAAGTCCTAAAATGACTGGAGGGATTGGGTTTGCTCTCAGAAAATTCGGATTGTGAGAAAGGGAATCGAGACGCCATGTTCAGCAATTCATCATGGCAGAGTAACACAACCGCTTCGAGTCAACTGGATAAAATAGAATCGTATTCAAATTGAAGGAACACAAGCAGTCCTTGCTTAAGAAATGAAAACTCTGGTGTAGTATTTGGAATGCACTGTTATTCTTACAAACATTAGAGATCATTGGCTTTAAACATTGGTCTGTTCGAAAATGAAACAAAAAGCTAAAAATGTCCTTTGGAACACATATTCACAGTCTTCAAAAGTTCCGTTTTTGCAACAAGAAGGGAAAAAAGATGTCGCAGGGCTGGGGAAATGGTTTATTGTTTGTTTTCTTTTTTCGTTTAAAGCTTAGCCAAAGCAAAAGAAGCATGCATCTAGGTATTCTTCCTTTCCAAATCTACATTAGCAGCAAAACATATGTCCTCAAAGACCAGACCTTGTACATATTTTACAAAAGGAAAAACAAAACAAAAAACGGATTCCATGTGTGACAGAAAACTTCAACGAAACCTCTATCTTACAAACTGCAATGGCTCTGTAACGGCGCTACTCCACAACGGGGACAGGGGCCCTTTGAGATTTTTGGTTTTCTTAGTATTTGACGTAAAAAGCCACCTGTCCGCTCGCAAAGAAGCAAAAACGGCAACTTCTTTTATTTTAAAACTCCTTTCTTTAAAAACAGCAACAAATTCTCAAGTATAAAGAAGCCTCTTCTCATCTTTATGCACCAATGGTGAAAGTGTTAAGTCTTTGGATTTTCTTTTCGTTTTAAAGCGTGAGAATTATTATTATTATTCTTTTTCGTTTTCATACGTAACAAAAAGTTGAAAGAACATAAAGCCTATAGCAGACCGCAGCCACACTATGAAAACAAGTATCTGCTTTGTAGTGCTCAAGGAGAGGCAGTTATCTCCAAATGCACAAAGGCAGGGGAGTAGAGAATAAGAGGAAACACATAGACGGGATAGAGAGAGTTAGACGGTGGTAAGTGCACTAAGGTAACACAAAACAAAAAGAACAAAACAGCTCAGAATTCTCTTCGCTTTAGGTCAGAGTTCGAGCCGAGAGAACGAAACAGAGAACATGAGAATTTGACACAAACAGAGATCGTTTCCTGCTCCGTATTCTAGTCTATTGGAATGACCAAGACAACATCAAATGAAGCGCCTTAAAGTTGGACGATACAAAAGCTAAATGTACACAAAGATTTTTCAATCTACCATACTGTTTAAATTCATTTCCAATGCAACAATCTACTTAACACCAAAAATGTATATATCTATCATAAATACAGAAAGTTTTTTTCGTAAAAAAATCTTTTTTCCCCCACCAGTCTGCAATGCTTTTCGTGTCTGGGTAAAATGGGATCAGTAACTCTCCCGTTTAAAAAGAAAACAAGGTGGTTTAAAACCAGCATTTCAGCTACTCATTGAATGCCCAGAAAACGTTGACTTTGTATCATTTCTGAATACTTCCTGCCAATAAAACCATACAAAAACAAAAACGTCTATCATTTGTTTAGAACAAAATGAATAAAACCATGACTTTTTGTAACACAAAAGGTTGTGAGCTGTTGACCTGAGAATAAAATAGACATTACATTACTTTTCTTTTCTTTAGCAAGCCATTGGTATTTGAATGCTTAGATAGCAAGAAAACTGTAAGACTATTCTCCCATACGGTACATACTGGTTTAAGTGAGTGTGCTATTACGGAAATTAGGAACAACATGTTGACTCGTTCTCGTTGTGTAGGGTTATAGGGCCATTAAAATACTTTTGAGGCTGTTCCGCCGGCAATGACCAACTGCTCTGTTTATTTATATATATATACTGCATATACGTATATATGGGTATCTATATATATCAAGAGTTGTCAAACTAAAACCAGCATGTTGATATGGGAAAACAATCCACTAACATTAAAATTTTTGGTTACAAGCTTTGGAATTGCAGTTAGTCTTTACACATCTTTTTCTGAAATTGGTTTGTATACTTTTAAACATTTTAAACATTGCTGCTCTTTTGTTTTTGTTTTTTTTCCATGTGTTTTCTCTTTTGTCTTCTGTTTTTTTCCTTTTTTCATACTGTGTGTCACTGAAAGCTATTACAATCTGATGGAGTCCGATCCTACGCTAGCAAGGTTACTACTACAACTACTGCTGTCTTTGAGACAGCCGGGCTGTTGTGGCTCCTCTGCCGGCCTACCCAGCCTGTCCGCTGACTTCTGACTGCTGTCAGAGTCAGACTCGTCAGTATAGACGTCTGTTGGTATCGAGGTCTGGACCCCTGAGGTGCTCAATGAACTTGAGGTAACCGTTGAAGGAGAGGAAACTGGAGGAAACGAAGACAACGAAGAAGAGGGGACGTGGGGCTTCCCAGCTAAAGCTCTGTTGAAGGGGGTCTGGGACCAGGGTTTGCCTGCAGCCGTTGTGTTGAGGGAGGAGGCCGTGAAGGTGGAGGAGGATGCAGACACGGATGAGGACGGTGTGGTGACTGATGTCGTTGGCGGAGGGGATGGGGTGTTGTTTGAGTGAGTGGCAGACTGCGAGGTAGATGCGGTGTTAGGACTGGGGAAGCAGGCTGAAGAGTGAGGTAATAAACTAGTAGCGTGCTCTTTGGCATTTCTGGATCTTTTGATTGTTCTGTGTTTGTGCAAGGCTGAATCCAGATGTTGACTAAGCGCTTTTTCCCCTTCAAGAGTGGTCTCACAGGCGAGGCAGTCGTAGAGACTGCGCTCCGCCGTATTCCCACCATTGGGGACCCGAAGCAACATCTCTTGCAGGTTTGCCACAGACTGACCGAAAAAGCAAATCGACTTTAGGTGGCTTATGGCCGCTTCCTCCTTGCTGAAGACGGCTTGACACTTGCGGCACGCCAGTCGGTATTGAACTTTTGGGACGATAAATTTGTCGAGAGGGGGGTCTGCACCTTTGTCGTCCACTTCGTGCTGCTCAGAGGCTGTTTTTTTGTGAACCGAAGAGGTCTCGGATGAGGAAGAGCTCTTCTGCTCCTCCGTTTTCGCAGGATCTTTGGCAGGGTCTTTCCGGTCCAGTGAATTTTGTGACGGGGTTGAAGTTTGGCTTGTCTTGGGTTGCTGAATCTGCTGAAGCTGACGCTGTTGCTGCTGAAGGGCCTCCTGCAAGCTCTGCTGATATTGCTGGTAATGTTGAAGCAAAGATCCCGGTGATAATCCCATCAGGGCCTGTGATAAAGCTGGGTTGTAGGGAAAAAGACTTTCCATGCCATACATGGGCTGAAGATATCCGCCTTGAAGAGCACCTGGTATCTGAGGGGCGTAATACGGGGAGAAGCCTGGCATGAAGTAGGGTAAAAACTGGCTTGTTAGCAGGGCTGTTGGATCGGATGCTAATGCGGCCTGCAGAGCTTGAAGTTGAGCGGTATCGACCACATACTCCATACCGGGCGTTGGCATTGAAGTGGCCGGAACAGCAGAGTCTGTTTTTTCTTTCTTGGCACTGGCAGCAGAAGTGGAAGGAGCAGGAGTTCCACTGGCTGAGGATGGGGTGGGGGGCTTCTCTGCCTTCTCCTTGTGTTTCTCTTTCTCTCTGGACCTCTCAGAGTCGCGATCTTTAGGGGGATCGGGGCGGGGACCCGAATGCGTTGTCAAAGAGTTGGATGTTGATGTGGGTGTAGAGCTTGAGTGGGGAACAGACGTACTGGCCTGAGCTGGGCTGGGTGAAGCCAAAGAAGACGATGAAGGGGTCTTGTTGGGTAAACCAGATGTAGGGAGACTAGGTGAGGGTACACTGGCACCAGGCATGTTTAGGAGGTTTGGAGGTTTGGGCGGGGTTAAAGCTGAAAAATAAATCACAAAAAACATGATAAGGGAAATATTGTTGACATTTAATTTATAATTTATTATTATTTATTGGATCCATTAACTAATAAAACTCATTAGCTAATATTATTATGCTTTTTTATATTTTTATTTAAATTAATATTTAATTAAAATGTATTAATGAAAATTTTTTTATTAAAAAAAACAAAATACTGAATATATGCACATGTAAATATTTATCACAAATCAATTCAAATCAATGAAATCGATTAATCAAAATCAATTATTTTGTCAGACCTTAAATAAATGTTATTTAAGTAGCCTTCTTGCTGAGGCATTAAGAGATGAAATACCTGAGTTGGATGAGTTAAAGCCTGGAATGGATGAACCACCAACACCTGGCAGGAGAACAGGGGGAATTCCCTGTAGATTCGGGTAACCTGACTGAAGGTTCAAGGCTTGCAGAGCAGGTGTGTCAAACATCCCTTGTTGCTGCATGGCTTGTTGTTGTGCTAGTCCCAGGACCTCATTAGCTTTCTTAATACGATCCATCTCCTGCTGTGCCATTAACTGACGAACCGTTGCAGGGTCAAAGTACTCTTTTTCTTTATCAAGCTGGCTACCAATGGTATCCTTCACTTTGGAGATGTGTTGCTGGGAAAATATGTGGTCCCGCACTGAGAGCCGAGCACTGTATTTAACGCCACACAATGTGCACTCTGTCTTGGGTCCCTCATATGATGTTTGGTTAATGCCAAAGTGCTTGGCCATACTGAGCTTAGCCTTCTTTTCCTTCGCACGGGCATTCTGAAACCAGACCTGAACAACTCTCTTTGGAAGTCCAATGTCATTGCCAAGTACTTCGCACTCAAGCATAGTTGGAGTCCTATAATCATTGAAGCAAGACTTGAGCACCTTCAACTGAAGATTACTCATCTGTGTACGGAAGCGCTTTTGACCAGGCCTGTCTCCGCTATCGATGCTTCTACTTCCAGAAGCTCCTGGACTTGGTGAGCATGGGTCAGCCAGACTAGATGTTTCACTATAATCCACCATATTTTCATTTTCATAGTCTTTCGTGTAGTAGCTTGTTGCGGGACTCACAAGTCCTGAGGACATCTGTTCATCATTTTCAATAGAGGGCATCACTCCCCCAGACTTGGACAAAAAGTCTCCGCTATTGTGGCTGTGCTTTGCATCAGCACTGTCATTGTCAACATTTGCCTCATCACCTGTGGTTGTATCAGTGATGGCTGTGTTCACTGATGAACAATCATCATTATCAAGTTTATTTTGATCAAAGTTTGTGTTTACTGATGAAATGGTTGGGCTTTCAAACTCTTCCCCTCCCTCAACTTTGATAGATGTTGGGCTCAGAAGTGCTCTGGGAGACAAGTCCATGTTTTTGCTCACAGGTGACAGCGATGAACACTGAGCATCATTGCTAGAATGGGGCATATGTGAGTAGCTAGAAATATCCAGGGGATCCATCTTCAACTGCATAGCCTCTTGGTCAGGTAACAAACCAGACAGTGCCAGGTTGTAACCGGCACGTTTCGCTTCATGCCAGTGGCGTGAACGAATGTGGGCCTCCAGAGCAGTTTTTGCTTTGAAAAGAGCTCGACAAAATGGGCAACGCCTGTGTGCCTGGGCGGGACCAACAGCCCGAAATTGGCCTTTTCTCTCTCTGGCTCTTGTGTTTTGGAACCATACCTGCACCACCCGCTTTTTAAGCCCCACCTCATGAGCGATGTGGTCAAGCATCTTACGAGTAGGATTAGAGTCAAGCAAATATTTCTGGTATAGAATCTCTAATTGCTCAGGTGTAATAGTGGTTCGGAGGCGTTTGTCACGCTGTGGCTCCTCTCCGCTGTTCATGCTGTCACTCTCTCCGGGACTAGTTCCAGCCTTTTCCTCCAACTTCCTCTTTAAGGAGCTCATAGTGGATGTTGGCGTTGATGGGGAGGTGGCAGAGTTATTGGACATTTGTGGTATTGCTCCTGCAAGTAGCTGACTAGTCAGAAGAGGATTACTAGGATCAAACAACATAAAGGACATGTCCATTGGGCGATCTAAAAACTGAGGATGAATAAACTGATTTTGGACACTTAGGAAATGAAGCTGCTGGTGTTCCTGCCAATGCTCAAATGAGGGAAAGGCAAGTTTGCACTGTTCACACTGGTAAGGGATCATTTGTTGGGCTAACTGCTGCTGGGATGCAGAGGCTAAATGGGCATTAAGTGCCATGTGGGAACTCTGGGAGGTCTGACTCGAGTGTGAAACAGAGGGACCGCCACTATGCTGTTGCGAGAGGGAAGGTGAAGAAAGTTTGGAATTCTTTGGGACTGTATGACTTTTTTCCTCTCTTTGCAGCCTCTGCTGCAGGCTCTCAGATGGATGACTGGTTTCTTGTTTTAATGATTGCTGTTCTTTTTGAACGACTGATGCTTCTGCAGAGGGTTTCGATTTCTCATCAAAGGAGTTTGATGTGTTGGCAGGTTTCGGCTCATCATTTTCATTGGACGTCATGTGAGAGAATGTTGAAGTGGAGGGAGGAAGGGGGCACAGGCTTGATGATGAGGGCATTGGTGTCTGACCCGATGACCCAGACGGTGTGTAATATTCGTGTGAGAGATCAAGCGAGTCCTCATTTTGGCTATCATACTGTCCATCTTCCTCTTCGTCTTTGTAACAAAGCTTCTTTTGGTGTTTAATAAGATCAAATATACGCTGGAAAACTAGGCTGCACTTCTTGCACTGATAGTTTAAGTTGCTAGTGCGAATGTACCTGTCATTTGACAACTCACGTCTATCGCCCTCTTTTCCTCCATCTCCTTGGTTTTCGTAGTTCTTGCGTGCTTTCTGTCTGGCATTTTGGAACCACACAACAATGACTCTCGTTGGTAGGCTCAACAGATTGGACAATTGTTCAAATTCATCATCCTTAGGATAAGCATTAGCATCAAAGAAATCTTGTAGTACCCTCAACTGGTAGTCTGTGAACCTGGTTCTTGAAGATCTCTTGTTTCCATATGATTCGTGTTTTAGGGGCTCAGGTGAAGGTGGCTTTGAATCAACTTTGGTATCTTCCAGAGTGGTAATTGGAGGATTGTTAAAGTTATAAGGAGAGTCTTTGTTACGCTGTCGCTCTTTGAAGAGAGTGTTACGGAACCAGTGCTTTATGACTTTCTGGGGGAGTCCTGATTTATCTGCCATCTCCTTTATTTGTTCCTCATTTGGGGAGTTGTTGATATCAAAGTATTGACGAAGCACCCTTAGCTGGTCGTCTGTGATACGAGTTCGGGGTCTCTTGTTCTGTTGCTGCAGCATGGCGGGGGTAAGCTGCTGTTGGTAGAGCTGGGCCAGATCAGTGGCGAGACTGGGCTCCACAGCTGGCAGTTGAGAAGGAATCTGAGAGGGTAAAGACTGCAGTGACATGGGTTGCATCATAAGTGGAGAGAAGAGTGGGAGATCCATTGGCATAGAAATCTGAGGCAAGGGAACTGGGGGTTGTGGGGCTGGAGGAGTTGGTGGTGTAAGGGTAGTAGTACTGACAGGTATATTTGGTGTTGGAACCCTTTGAGGTGGTGGCGGTGGAGGTGGGGGTGGAGGGGGCGGTGGTGCTGCAGTTGCAGATTCAGGTGTTTGAGGTCTCAATGGGTACAGCTTGTCATACTGTTCTCTGTACTCTTTGGCAAATCTCTCTAGAAATCTAGAAGGGAAGAAAGCCTGGTGGATATGCTCCTGATGACTCTTTAGAATCAATATGTTGGAAAACAGCTTCCCGCAGGTTTCACACTCTAGTTTTTCTAATCCTTCAATGGGGTCAACTACTCTACTAATACCAGCTTGCCCAACAGGTCCAGATAAAGGCCCTGATGGCTTTCTTTGTGCTTTTTGCTTGTTCTCATTGTATTGAATTACCAACTCAAATCCAAAATTTTCTAATAGTGCTTTGGTGGCATTACCACGAGCATCTGAGGCGATCCTTGGTGGTGGGAAACCAGAGTCATGGTTCAGATTTACTAGAGATTGTGGATTTTCTTTTTTGTCTTTGGACTTGTCTGACATATCTTTTGCAATAAGGTCTTCTGATTTATCATTAATTTCTTTTTCCTTTGGAAGTTCTCTTTCTTTCTCACTGTGAGAAGATGACTTTGGTTTTTTGTCTACGGGGTGAGAGAGAGCACTCTGCTGAAGCAAAGCCATTTGGCTTGAACCCTGGGAGTGGACTTGGTGCTGCAGGTGATGATGCAACAGCTGCTGTTGTAAGCAGCTCTGCTGGGCCTGCTGGGCAGAGTTTTTCTGTTCTTCCAACAGCGAAGCAGCTGATCCACTTAGGTTCAGAGCAGAGCTATTCAGGTTCATTTCTGGATTCAATTGAAATTCTGCCCCAGGAATATAAAATGGAAAGAGTAGTTGCTGTTGCTGAAGTGGGAGAAGAGCATCTGTTGTCATAGGGAAGTGCTGGAGGAGAGGGTTAAAGAGCTGGGATTGAAGAAGAGCGGCCTGCTGGAACTCTTGTTGGAGTTGGGCTTGGGCCTGTGCTTGAGCTTGGGCCAGCTGTTGCTGCTGCTGTTGCTGAAGCTGCTGCTGATGGCCCCTTGAGGAGATCATATCTGCAAATTTCTTCTTTTTTATATCATGATTCTCAGAAGGGGAGGAATGACAAGCTGAGTTGCCCAAGTTTTCAATATTGTGAGCATGACTCAGATGGTTACCTCCTAGAATGCTCTGGGTTGTCTGAGCAGCTGCTGGAGAACTGCTGCTGTTGCTGGAGCTGGTGGTCGAGTTAGTGGTGGGAACAGGGCTTGAGGTTGAAGTGCTATTGGAAGTGCTTCCACTTGGACCACTACTGCTCACGGAGCTAGAGCTACCACCAGCTGCTTCAAGCTTAGCTGCCCTAGCCTTGGTCTGATGTAGGACGGAGCGCATGTGAATCTCCAGTGTAGAGCTCTGGCTGTATGCAACGTTGCATGTGCTGCACTTGAAGGGTTTATTATCAGGACTGCTGGTTGGTTCTGGCTGGCCAGTGGTGGATTCCTGTAGGGCCCTTTTGACTTTGTGTAAGTGCGAGACAGAGTTGTAATGCACAAGAAGGATGTTCTTTTGGGTAAATGACTCTTTGCAAACTGTACACTTAAAAGGGCGGGATGGATCTAAAAACTTTTCCATTGTGAAGTTGGGGCCTTTCCTAAATGGTAGGGCTCGTTTCGGTTCCGATCCAGAATCCTCTTGCAAAGATCCAGAGTCACTGCCAGTGGGACTTTGCTTTTCCTCAGGGTCGCTTTCTTCTCCTTCTTTATCGTCATCAAGGAGACCACCCTGGTCCTCTCCGAGTGACGGATCACCCATAATCATTAAATCTCCATTCATCAGTAAACCGCCATAAAGCTGCTGAATATCGGCTTCACTCAGCTCCAAGTGACTGGTCTCCAGATGCTTCTTGAGTGCCTGCAAGGTCCTGAAGCTCCGCTGGCACAGACAACACATTGTGGCTGCACGGATTACATGGTATTGAGAATGCAGCTGGAGTTTTTCTATTGTCTTGAAGGCCAAGCTACACTGGTTGCAGCGATATTTGTAGACGTGTCGATCAGAAACAGGCAGCTGTGGCCTTTTATTGTGGACTTCATTGAAGTGCATCTGAAGGGCGTTGGAGGATTTGAAAACTTTGTTGCAGCCCTTTTTCCAACAAAGGAACGCAGTGGAATCATCTTTTGCAGGCTGCTGTTCCTCAAGAGGGGACTTGCGTGATTCAGATGTGTCCATGGCCAGGCAAACTCCTTTCTCAGACTCAACATCTGCCACATCTGCCATCACAAAAAAAAACCACATAATAAGTTTCTTATCCAATATATATGTGTGAGTTTTACACAATGTATTTCCAAAAAAAAGAAAAACTGACCTGCTTGTATTTTTGTGTCATCTGAACTCGAGTTGGTCATAGACTGAGGTGTGGTTTGACTATCTCTCTCTGGTCCAGGAACTGGTATGAACATGCTTGCAGGCAGTGCTTCTGATGCTGACACCTGGAAAAACAAACAGGTTGTGTCACGTTAATTATAGGTAATAAATATAAACTATTTGATAAGGAATGCAAAACTGTTTAACATGTTTTTGTTTGGGGAAAATAACTGTCGGTGACACAGGTGAGAGATGTTGAGAACTTAAAATATTCTGAGCATCTTATTTAAACTGACTGACAAATACATTCATTTTCACATTTGAATTCTTACACTTCATTTGCCATCCACAGGATTTGCACACGATCGCTGATGGTGTTTTGTCATGCTCTCTGATAGTTAATGCAGCCAATTAGTGTGATGGGCTGTGAGGTCTACCTTAGCAAAAGCTTATTAGAGAGCCTAATTAAATAAGTCTTCCACCTCATAAAATGTGCATCTCATTCCAATAGAAAAGCACGCTGTACTGAAATGCCGTCATTCAGTTTGGAAATCTGGGTAATGCAACTACTGCCAATTTCTGGATAATGAACAACTCTCTTTACCATACAACGCTCATTAAGGGTATTTTCCTGCAAACCAGAATATTATAATTCACAAATTATGCTCATCATTACTTGAAACTAAGCCATTGATAAAATAGCTAACTTGAAATGTAGCCAGAAGGTGACCAGAATGTTTTCAAACCAATAGAAAATAAAAAACAACAATTTTCACTCAAGTACAAAAGTGCTTAAAGGACTCCTTTGCTGTCCATCATAAGTGATTGACATGTGCATTGTTTAGCACTTGGGAGTACATTCCTCCCTGCATGCTTCTCACGCTCTTTGTCATTAAAAAAACAACAGATTCGTTAACAAGGCTTCTATTTAACAATGATCAGACACTGAGGTTGTGAGATGAGCCACTGCCAGCTTCACCTTCCTTCAATTAACTCCCAAACTAAACAATCAACCCAACTCATCATGCATTATAATAACGCAATGTCAGCAAACTTTTGCACGCCTATCCTTTCTTCATTCCAGTTTGAATACTTGGCTCAGTAACTTCTTCAGTTCTGTCTTCGTTTTTTTTAGTCTCATATCAGATATCGCAGAGGATCCTCTTTGAGAGACTACGAGACAGAGTTGAGACGTTTGCGTGATTCGAATTTTATTCAAATAGACAGTCCGCCCCTCCAGCTGAATTTAAGCAAGACAAACTCTCTATTTTTCAGCTTTTAACGCCACATCCCACCCCTAAACCAACCGATGCACTCTAAACTAAAAGTGTTAAATGCTTGTGAGGAGTGTGGAGAGTTCCAGAAACAAAGCATGCCTGTGATTAACATTACAAAGTGGACTGTTTCTAGACAACTGCATCATTAGGCAAAGAGCTCCGAGTGCCGAGAGTATCCCAAGGTCACTTTTAATTTGGACCATCTAATTGGCAAACATAGTTCCAAATGGCTATCATCTAGCCAGGCTCAGAATTAATGAAGCACAATTATTTTCATTACCCCTATCTTAGACAGACAGAACATTAGACGGAGAATGAAAGACTGGAGAGGGAGGGTAGGGGCGAGCGAGAGAGGAAGCACGCATCTTTATGCGATGTTTTGAAGAAATAAAAGTCAACTGATTCAGAATTCATTAAGCCTGTCTGCCTGACACACGGAACAGGATGAAGTACCTCTCTCTATCTCGCGCTACTTGTAAAAAAAGGTGCTGGTTTTAATGTGCATTGTATTAGCTTCGTTTCTATCATGCGCCGCACTTGTACGCCGCTCGGTGCGTTATTACCTCTATAAAAGAAAAAATATTGCCGTCTGGCCTGTACTAATGTGTTCGCCATTTGCTTTCTGGCTGCTTGAGTGGAGATGCCTTCCGAGCGATCGGCCAGCGTGCAATTGAGCTCCACGGGCAAACTTAAATGGAATTATTTCGCAGTTGAAAATTTGGCAAAAATAAAAGCAATAACTGCTCTGAGTATTAGCTGAAGAAGAATAATGTATATATTCTTGGGAAGGTCTGACTGCTCTAGACATGAGAACGGGGATATACGTTAAAGAGATGATTTAAGAATGACTGTAGCGAGTGTCTGCAAGTTTAAAAACAATTGGGGGGGGGAACTAAGAATTAACATTTACTCACTTTGTGCAATGCGATAATTGATATTAAACAGAGACTTTGAACAAAGCACAACTTGAATGATACAGCAAACAAGTCACTTCGAACCCACAACATTCCTTGGGCTATTTAAACATAAACAGATTCACATAAGCGTTTTATTTAAGACTTAAAATGTCATCAATTTGATTAAAGGAAACAACACAGATGACCTCAATTCAACAAAGCCTGTGAGTTAGAATCATGAGTCAGAATTGTGAGTCATCTCTGATGATCTCGATGTCATCATTACTGAACACTGACAGTTCTCGCAACATAGAAAAACAAGTTTCTTCTACCAAAAACATAACAGAGACAAATAAACTGATCTAAACAGTTAGTTCATCAGCTAAACAGATTTTACAATTCAGTATCTTGCTAGATTCTTACACACTGTGATGATAAAATATACAATTATTTTAATTATTTTTTGTAATTTTTTGAAATTTTGTAATTTAGATTATTATAGAGATCTTTCACCCAAATTGAAAATGTTGTCATCATTCACTTATTTCAAATCTGTATGACTTCTGTATGACACAGAAGTTATTTAGAAGAATGTTGGTCACTGAACACAATCTACTCCTATTGCATCGAAAAGAAACCTGTGCAAGTGAATGGATGAGTTAACAACATTGTTCAAAATATCTTTTTTGTTCTGCCAAAGTAAGTCATACGTGTTTGAAATGACAAACTGTGCAGATATCTTAGCAAAATAACAAGGGAGTCATTAAAAAATTGAATGGGGAAACATTTGCTTTAATGAAAACTTTTCTATCAATGGTTTTATTTAGATGTTTTGGTAAAAACCTGATCCATCAATCCAGATGTTGCCTCATGGATTATTATCATCAGCACTTAAATATAGACTAACAGAAATACTTTGTCTATAGTAACAAACAGTAATATTCTGCAGAAGCAGTCAGACTTACAGTGGAAATCAGCTTGTCGACGCAGTCAGGTGCCACACTGTGGAGGTGGGTGAGGTGAAACTGCAGGTGGACCTTGTTGTTGAGCATGTCCTGGCACAGCGGGCAGCGGAACATGGGCTGCACCGAGTGCTGCGTCATCACGTGCATTCTCAGCCGGTTCAGATCGGTGTTGCTGAACTTACAGTAGGGGCACTGGTACATCTGTACAACGAGAGACAATGTCAGCTAACCGAGAAGAACGGTTAAATCAAGGGCAGATCAAGAGTTGTCTCTCTCCCGCTTAGCGAGCAGTGGGCTACTCTGAGATGCAGATACTTCAAAGAGTTCTCATCTGTCAAATATCATATTGATTTTCCACCTTTTGCACAATTAGCATTGCAAGAGCAGCAAAAAAAGAGCTAGAAATATAATATTTTTTGAGAAAAAGAAAAGCATGCATGCATAATTCAAAGAGGCCAGCCACGTTCTAATGCTGAACATTAAAAAACGCCTGAAAACAACATCCGCAGATATTTTGTTAATTAATGGGCACAGTTAATGAGATCTACATGCCTGGGGATAAGATGAGGTCTGTTTGCATCTGCTTTAGAGAGGAATTCTGCATGATTTACACATACCTGCTCTCCAGTCCCTTTTTCAGCCGTCCTGGGTCTCTTAGACGACAGGGGGCTTTCCGATGCCTCCGACCTTGAGGGGGGCCGCTTGGAGGGAACCGGGGAATCCGTCTGTTCCCTCTCCGATTGGCTGGATGCTGCCATAGACACAAAGAAAAAGCAAGGCTGTCAAAACACTGAGCATGGATTTGGCAGTCATGCATCAATCAATGCAACATTATGAGACAAGAATGCAGTTAAACTGCTACTTTTTTTGCAGCACAAAATAAACTGCATTGCACTTAAAAACGAATTATTTAGTAACTAACCAAATTTATATAATGCAAACTTGAAGTCTAACATCGTAACCGTTGCACAGTTAAGTACAGCCGTGGTTTGCTGCGTTCTCCCATAGTGTAATCAAAATTCACGGCAGTGCAAATATAAGCTATGTAGTACGCATGCAGCTCCTAGAAATTACAACTAAAGCCTAATAGAGTAAAACTACGATTTAGCTCAACTTGACAACAGCTGCATTTCAAAATGAGCAAGGATGCCGTTGCCGTGAAGTGGTTGGCATGGTAACTGCAGCAGCGATCATATTGCACCGAACTGCTAAACTGATTTAGTTTCTTATTAGTAGCCTTCTATAGTCTGCTTAATGCTCACTAGCAAGCTAAAATGGAGAGCGAGAGAGATTTTCCTGTAAATATCTACAGTCACATGATGATGCATTTACCGGTAAATGTTAACAAAGCTCAAAGACATACAAAATCCATTTACACAACCCATGTAATTTAAACCTGTATGACTTTCTTCTGCAGAACACAAACAAGATGTTCTGAATAAAACTGGCTCTCATTGACCTTCATACAACTGACACATTTCTCAAAATATCTTCTGTGTATCACAAAAAACTGTTGCGAATTTAAAACACTACTGTAGTTTACATCAAGATGTGAGCAGCATCTTGGTATTAAATGCAATATAAAACATCGGACATGAATAAGCTAAGCCGGCAGATTGCTCAGGCAAGCTGTTCCCAATCCAAACCAACTCTTCTTTCAACTGCTCCTCCCGTGACACTTAGAAGAAGCAGCGTCGGTGCTTTGATGGGTTGTCTCTTCCTATGTTGGATGTTTAGGACATCAGACACCGACAGAGACATCTAATCAAAACATTAGTTTGCCACGGTGAGCAGCTTTAGGATGCATGCTCTCTCAAAAGATGCTGTAGGAAGTGAGGCGAAGGGATTCACCTAACCTGAGAAGAGTCAAACTAAAGAAAGCGCTTTGTTCTGGTGTCTTATTTAATTCTTTTGCCTTGCTTATTTGCACTTCTTATTGAAATATTTTAAATTACATCCCCTGGTAATTTCAGTTTTCAAAAGTATTTGCAACAGTTTGCAAGGAACCTTGCTAAACGATTTGACGTTGGCTCAACACGACAAACATATCTGGTTTAATGACTCGAAAGACTTTCAAAGACAACTACTGTTGTAATCACAATAGAAAAGCAAGAATGCGTGTTCAAGTATGTTCAACAGGGTCACGCATTTTTTTCTTTGCATCCTTGAGAAAAATATGTTTGTGGTCTAGTGGAGCATAATAAAACTTATCACCTTCAACACGTTGCATGTATATGCATGAGGAATGGCACATTTGTTGAATATGTAATATGACAATACACATATTTAAGTGTTTATAATGCTAGCCGCCGTCACTGGAAAGTCAAATGTGTGCGGATAAAATGTGAAACACGACTAATCCTTTCAAAGCAACCTGCCCAGCCATTAACAATGCATGGCATTTTTCCATGTTCTGTTTTCGCCCAACAAGGCTTGACAACAAGAGCTTAGTTACCCAGCATGCATCTGTTTATTATAAAAGGCAGAAAAACAAACTAAGTGTGGCAATACAGAGTCATCAGTGCACCAAGTAAAAATAATCAGCTCATACAAACGTAAATCCAAGCTAAGCCAGAGAGGAGCCGAGCGAGAGCGCGGTTCAGGGCAAGAATTCGCAGTGAAACTTAAGACGCCCCTCTCTAGCAGGCCAATAACGAGGCCATAAAGAGTTAAATTTGGCGTGATTTGTCCAGTCCTGAAACGGAAAATTGAGAGTAGAGGATGGAAAGGGGGTGTGGAGGTCAGGTTAAGCAGGGTTGACCATGTGCCTTGGTTGGACATTAAAGTGTCAGGTTCAATCACAATCGGGGCAGCTGAGGTCCAGGGAAGGCCTTGCTTTTGGAAACGCTGCCTATCGCATCTATCAGAGACTGCCCCAATGAGACAGTGCAGGCCTATTTGGTTCAGTCACGGCCAATCCCATTATACACGTCCACCAATAAACAAAGGAAATGTTAAACAAAAGAACCTCCCATTCGTTGCCATTAACCTTTAGTCTGGTTCGTGGAACTCCACGACTCTTGACACACACTGGCTCTTCTCTCTTGGGCTTTCCATTGGCTCTTTCTTTCTCCTGTATGTCTATTCAAAAACACACTTGTAGGCTCAAGGTCAGATTTATTTAACAAAAAACCTTTACTCCAAATATTACTTACTAATAAGTCAAGTAGACTTTCAAGGTTGTTTGATGTGAATAATCTATCTGATCATTTTAAACAGTAGGATGTCTATGGAGCAGCTGTATGCCGAGGGCCTTCAGCATGTGTGAAGGGGAGGGTGCCGGCCGGCTGCCTCCGGGCACAAGTTCACCTCGTCACGCCCTGTTAGGACTCCATAAATTTGATCAATTGTTTGCTTTAAAACAGCTCCCGAAAACCCACTTCTGACACCAAACCGCCGTGACTAAAGTCCAGCTACCGTGTCCAGTTTTTTGTTGTCAAGAGATAGTGAGAGCAAAAACTTGACTGGAAAAAATGGAGACCAGTAACCATGCAGGGAGATGGGACTGCAGGCATGTTCAGCACCCATGTTTGGCATGGCTCAACATCTGAGCGGGTCAGATCCATTATTGAAGAGCATGACCAAAACCTGATATTAGAGACCTCTCTCTGCCCTCCCTCTTCTGCTCGAGAACCTTGCTATGACTGTGTGTTTCCCATTGTGACTACAATTTTGGTTCTGCTGTGTTCGAAGTGCTGAGTACGGAATACTTTGGATGAAAATACAAGTGTAATCAAACAATTTTACGCTATATATTCACTCAAACTTAATTTAAAAATCATCAAGAAAAGCAAATATTTAATAAAAAAAATTTAATTCAATTTTATGAATATACAATTTGTGCAGTTTTATTTTATTCTATGAACAACTAGAAATATTTCTCCCAGATTATGAAACAAAATATTTTTCATCTTATATTTTTTTTCTTTGCATTAACTTGCAAAAAAATAGCAAACAATGTCAAAATAAGTCAAAAGATAAGCTGTGTTTTTTAAGATCTTATTCACATTAGAAATACAATAATATTAATTTTATGTTTAAAGTTGGGTCTCGTTTAAATTTTGTTAATTCTGATTTTGCTTTTTGATTCTGATTCCTTCGATTCACATTTTTTGATTCAAATTTTTTGATTCCCATTTTCGATTCCACAGTTGAAATCAACCTGCATGGTCATTTAGCCTTCCTTTATACCTGATTTGTTTACATATAGCAACCATGTTCTGTAATTTATTTTACAATTTGTAATAACATAGCTTCACTAAATCATGGCTAAATTGTAGTTTATTTAATAAACTGTGGACAAATTGTGGCTCCTGTGTTTTATCCCCGCTTTAAAACACATGAACTAGATTTTTAAGTGTGAAGTATCCAATTCCTATTTCGATTTCGATTCTCAAAAAATCTCGGATTTCTGATGACCAACATTAGTGATAACATTCATTTGTATTAGTTTTCATGTCTTGTGTTGGCCGAATACCAAACGAATAACAGTCATGTCAATATATGGATCCATCACTAATGTGTACATGGTACTTACTGACTTACAGATATTCTGTAAACACCGGAGCCATGTCCACTATTGATTATGCCACAAAAAAACTTTTTATACTCCAGTACATCTCTAAAATATATATATTTTTTAAAGGCTTAAGGTCAAGAGAAGTGCTCACATCGCCTAAGTGTGCACTTTTGCCCCAGCGCACCCTATAAAACCCTCCTAATGAAGTATCAGTACATCTGACCTTGATTCTACTATTCAGCAGTTGACTGCGCTCACAGTGAAGCCCACAGAGACAGAGACAACGCCCCCAGTTTCATCTGACATCACAAAGACAGAGGCGAAGGAGGGGAAAAGTCTTAAAAGTCAATTAGGCGATTATTAATTCATGGCCCTTTTCCGTAAGCGGGAGGTCTTTGTTCTGGAGTGTCCCGTAAGTGAATTGGACTTTGGCACCTTCTCTCACCTACTGGAGCAGAGTAGCATTTCTCAGCCAGCCTGTCAGCGCTGAGAGCTGGATGTCTCTATCAAGGCAACGTAAACGTGCAAGGATGACGCCAACAAGTCCAAACTGTACTAAGTCAAGAAAAACCACATGCACTTAGTCACCTAGCGTCTAGCAAAAGCATATATCCTTTGCTCTTCTCCATCCTTTGCCCCATGAAGACACATCCGGATCCCTCAGCATTAATACGGTGGAGTGGTCTTACTCCCCAGTCATTCACTTTCACCTCTTATAACAATAACTGAATATTATCTTTTTTCCATTCATTCCCTCCCTCTTTTTAATCTGCCGGCCTTGTTGGTGCCCTGAGCAACAATGGGGCTATATTTCATTTCACCTCATATTTCTCAGGTAATTACTTGGCATCAATTAATTTTAAATAAAGAAAATTACAACCAAACGCCGACGCCACATATTGAGGCTTATCACATCCCGGCTCCCATGGCGTACAACCCGCTATTAAATGAAAAGACCATTTCGGCGGTACCACCAAGGAAGCGCCCGCGTAGGCCCATGGGCGCGAGCACTGCCAAGACCAATTTTAAAATGAAGAAATTAAAAGGAGATATCAATTAGTGGACACGTTATTAATCTTCTGATGGCTAAGTAGCAGCGAACACTGCAGTCACCTTTAGAGGACACACACGCAACTCTCTCAGGACGGCATGCCAATTAGAACGTAAGGGGCAAAACTCATAAACACGCATCTCTCTGAGTGCTGGCTCACAAACAAAGGACGATTTACAGCCTATTAGTCCTGACGACGAAAAGAATTTTCATTTAAGAGATGACAAGCTTTTAGAGGACATAATATGAATATGCAAACACGTCCTGTTCTTAAAACAGCGCCGACTGATGTTTCATTTTGTCCTTTGGAAAATAACGCCACGGTCGGATTGTTTCACTACCCAGTAAATTCATCTTAAAACACTTCTAGGATGATGCAATAAATATAGCATCATAAAAAGGATGACAGTATTCAGCAGTATATGTGCATCTCTTTCATACAGTCGATTGACAGCCATGACAGCTACGGCCGCATTTACTGCGATTATAGAGCATCACGCCTCGAGCTCCTGCCTTTTCACATCAACTCTGTAAAATCTATTGATGGACATCAAGGCCATGAAGATCCAAACCGCTCTGGGTGTAATGCACCTCATCTGCATCGAGGGGTTGCTAGTGTTTACTCTGCCCTATATTGCATTCACATGCACACAAACACAACAGCCGCCATGCATCCAATCACCGGGTTTCATGCATTTAGGTTAACATAGGAAGCAAAGAGATGGGAGCAATATGTAAGGCTGCTGCTTTCAGGTCAGGTCGCGGCTGCCCTACGTCAGATTTCTCCTGCATTTTTCTTACCCCGTAATTTGAAAGTTGGGGGGTTGAGAGAATTATGCATAAACCTGCTGTGGGTTGCGGAAGCCCCCCTCTGTACACTTTCCAGCCCCCTTAAATTTATGTTAAACATGTCAAATCGCATTCTGGTCATTTTTCCAAACTCTAAGTGTATTAACAATCTTGTTTTTTGCATGCATTCCCTCCGGCTGTCCTACGTATCTTTGCTTTAATAAACCCTGGAACCTCATCCCAATCACCCTATTTCACTAATGCTTTCCCAACAGACAGGGACTCGCCTATAAATATTTCATAGATTTATTATTAGATACACCATGAGTGCTCATTGGAGAAGGTAGCTTCAATTGCAGCCTTTGCCGCCACCACCACCACATTTACTGTTGAATAAGTTGTAATGATTTCAAATTATAGACTAATTTTGCAGCTTTCGCCATCCGTGTGTTCTCTCTGAGAATTTGTTTTCGGGACCGCCTGCCTGGTTGTTTATACTAAAACATGTCCCAAATGACAAGGCAAACAGATCCACATTCTACCCGGGCCTCTTCTAAATGCCCTAAATGAACCTCACGCCGCAGGTTCAAAAGAGTCCCATCGGATTGGTTACGGCTTAACTCGGATGATGCGTTTCGCCGGCTGGCATTAATATGCTCACACCGAACGCCATCTGCAAAGCGGTTCCATGTTTCAACACTCGGGGTTTTCGACGTTTGCATGACTTAGATAAGAGGGAACACTTCAATACAGCTAATGACAGACCGTAATAACAGACCTCTAAGACAGCGTGACACAAATCCGCTTGGATTCGTGCCTTTAAATAACAAGTTAGCCACGTCTCCACCGTTGACACGCATTCTCAGACAATCTCCAGCCAAAACAAGAGCGCGTCTGTTTACTAAAAGCATTCCAGCGCTCTCGGGCCTTGCTTCGGAAAGCCCTCCTTAACACCGCTTTGTGACGTCCTGTCCGTCAATCGCGAAAGCGAGTCATAAACAAGATTAGAAAAAGAACATAAAAGAGCTTCCATTAAAACAGCAGCAGTATCTTAGATCACAACACCACCAGGTTTCACTTTTCCACCCCCGTCACCACTCCTGCCTCCTCTCCTTAGACATCAAACGGCATGCGAGACCTGGCTCCCTAATGCACGCTATTTTTAACTAAGCGTTTCTAATAAGCTGCTGGGAAGCCTGTGAATTTTTCATATGCAAGCACATCTTTCTTTTGTGAAAACACAGAAACACACTTATTTGGTGATTAGCAACTGACAGGGGGAGGAAAGGAATTGAATATTCTTGTATGGGATCGCATGCCTTTCAGAAAAAAATGCGGGGCTCCTAACGCGCCGCCGCCGTCGTCTTCGGCACCACAGGTACGGCTGAATTATTAATCAAGAAGCTCATTTTAATGCTTTTTAAAGTGCTTTATTTTGATGTGTTAAAATATACTTTTAGCCATTTTCAGGCAGACGATGCATATCATTATTTCTCCCCATCAAAGGCGAGCGGCACTCGCTCCGAGTGCACAAACAACACAGCCTCATTTAAAATAAAAGTCGAAAATCAAAGACGTTTTAAAAGGTTCAACTGCGATTAAACTTTTTTGCTGGAGTTTCCAGAATTAAAGAAAAAGCACACCGTCAAAAAAAAAAAAGCTTTTCCGTTGTATTTGTAGTCTTAGCAGTTTTAGTGGAATCGAGTCACTTCCTGTTGTTTGAGGTACAGCTGTAGCTTAACGACTCTTTCCTGACACGCGTGTGACCTTCCCGACTACTTCCTCTTAACAATAAAACAACTTTTTGTGAAAGCACTGACCCTTGCGTTGGGACGAACATGGCTAGCGCTCAAGAGTTCATAGAAATGTGCCGATCTAGTGTGGGCCGCTGTGACACACTACACACCTCACTTCCTGTCTGGGTAATTGCCCTTAAAAACAACTGTTATAATTAAATAACAGATGAAAGTTATATTTAATATTAATGCGCTTATTACAATGAGACACCAAGGTATCAGTTGTTATACTTAAAGGAATAGTGTACCCGAAATAAAAATAATTATTATAACAATGTTATATACTTCCATATTAGATATAAAAAAAAGAACATTGTTTTTTAATATGGTTGTCGATGATGACCCAGAAATCGCAGTTGCCAACACTCTTCCAAATATCCTCTTCTGTGTTTTGTTAAAACGTTAAAATAAAAGTTTTATTTTTTTACTTTTGGAAGAATATCCCTTCAACTTACACTTAAAGTATTGCATTCGACAAATGTTGCTTTGCCAAGCATTGCATTCAAATGATGCATTTGATCCGTATGTGTATTCAAAGTGCATTGACCTTATCAAACGATTAAAAAAAATAAAAATTTAGGTTCCGATATTGACGTATCCCTAAATGCATCATAAACAAGGCAACATATCCAAACTGGAGCCGGGCCTCCCCCCCCCCTCCCCATGCAAACATAATGCAGCACGTGCTGCAGGCCGTCGCAGCTTTCAGGAGCCATCACCGGCGCGGCACCGCACTCCGCTTACGCCTCTCCAGGCCTCTCTCTCCTCTCCGTCATGCCAGGCACCCCCCTCTCCCCTTAAACCACACCTCTCTCTATGAAACCAGACACCTGCACCTGCCACAACCCCCACCACCAACCCCTGCTTGCAGAATACTCCTATCTGATAGCATTCTTCAGAGCGTGCGTGCGCGGTCACATGTGTTTAGACACATGGCCGGCGCTGTAACTCTGCATGCAGGCCCTGACTTGTGTTTTTGTCACTTGAACAGATTCGGCGGAACCAGGAAACACTCCTTCCATGCCATTCCAGCTCAATCCTTCAAGGTGAGAAACCAAACGTTAAATTAAGCTTGGACGGTGACGGCAAAGCAATAAAGCGCATTATTTAATAAAGCAATGTCTGTCAATTGGAAATGTTGCCCATTGCTAGTGTGAAGATCTCATTGGTTCCTCTGTATAGTGAATGAGAAAGATAGGGCTTACCTGTCCCTTTGGTGAGCTCCCTCTCCCCCCCACTGTCTCTCCCTTTGGTTTGGTCCTCTTGATCTGTGGTGTTCTCACTGGCAGCCTCCACATCCTCACTCAGCTCTCCTGAAGGGGGAGGAGAGGATGGGATATGTAAATCAGCACTCCATCAGAATTGGTGGAAGCACTTAAAGGGACGGCAGCGTTTTTTTCTATAGGAGCGCACAACAATTACATTCTCTGACATGCAGTTACAAGGTTACCAGACAAAGAGTGCCGGCGCTTCCCTCCCCTAAGCTACTACGCCGGACTGAGTGTAATGATTGTGTTTATATTTTATATGCATGTGTGGTGCACGGCTGTCGTCGTAACGTTATACATTAGTGCTTCCAAAATGACCATTTTAACACAATTACTTTTTGCCTCCTTTTAGCTCACCATGATGTTTTCTTAATGTCCTGACATTATTTTGATGGAGATTTCTTTAAAACGGCCGTCCACCGTTATAATTCTTCATTTATGCAAGACCACGACACAAATATCTTTATGGCTTCCTCGGTTCGAACATAAAACTGCAGCCAACCGCACACTTGTGGTAGAGCCATACACACATTTTCCACGGCGCACGGAGACTTAAAAATAATTGTACGGGTTTGAAGCGAGTGGACGCAGTGCTCTCTCTCCCAGCGTTCGTAATCACGGTCCCAAGCTGCAGTTCGCTGCCCCGGCCGCTCGCCGATATCGGGCCAAGTTCGTTTTTAAAACCCCAGGTAATGCCGAGCATGACAAAAATCATAAATATTTAAAACTCGGCCCACGATTCATTTTCTTTTGCCAAGTGCGATGCAGAAATACCCTGCAACCATCTTAAAAGCCCCTGTTCAATATATTAGGCCATTTAAAGGCAGTGAACTCTCTCCAATGGATCTCCGATAATGCCATGTGTAAGTAACGCACAGAAGATGCTGAAAACAGATAATCAAATGGGCATCAATCCTTTTTATTCCCACCTCGTGCCCCCCGAGCACCCCCTTCGCCGGGCCGGGCTTGTTTAAAAGTACCGTGGCCAGCACACACAAACATTGATTTTGTAACAGTAAAGTCTGAGGCGGTCAATATGCCTTATCACTTATTACACAAGTCAGCTAATTCTCAGCAAATGTACTTAAATGTTCTTTTGAAAAGGCCTTCTGCTGCACTCTGCACTCAATCAGGTGCGTTATTGATATATCGACAGGACAACAACAGCCGCTGAAATATCCTGTTCAAATATTCAAAGCAAACTTAAAGATCGCCGTGCCATTAAAAAAAAATATTCGAACCTGTAACCGAAAGCTGCTTTTATTGTCCCGTAACGTTCAGGGCACTTCGGAGGCCGCCCGGGATGCCCGGTTTAAAAAGGCCGGCTCCGATCCAAAGTTCCAGATTTATTCTCGTCAGTGTTTGGCTCCTAAGCACAACCTCAATCCATCATTCTTCTAAAGCTCTTTTTTGGGTCTCTGCGTGAACATGGGACGGCATATTTAATAAACGCCCCGGCCATAACTCTCTCTCGCTGAGGGTAATGCATCAACATCTCTAAACATTTCCATCCTCTTGACTTAATGTGCTACAAGGAATCATTTATGTATGCACGTGTGCATCTAAAGCGGTTAAAACCATTTACATCTGACGGTCTTGTGTGTAATTCTGCATTTTGTTGCGCCGTTTTAATTATTAATGCATCCTGAGAAAACACCACCGGCCTGACTGTTTGCCAAAGCGTACAGTCGTTGTGGTTTCCGCTGTGGCATTCTGGGACAAAGTAATTACATCTGAAAACACAAGTATAACAATACACACGAGGTTATAAAACTATATGTGCTAGGCTAATTTACAAGGCTCGGCGTAACTGCAATAATGCGAAGGAAACATTATTGGATCATTTCCTGCAAAAGTACAGTTTTAAAGGAGGAGGTAGAAAAGCCGAACTGCTGTTAATATCATAAAGCTGGAGAGGTTCCTTGAGCAGGGCTGTTTGCTCTCACACCTGCTTTCATGGTGAGATGAAGCACATCGGCATCGCTATATGGATTTTACAGTTACACCATATTACCCTTATGTTTCTGTTTTAAATAAACGTATAACAAAACAGCCGGCTGTGTATGCATAGAAACAGGCACATTTGTTGTATTTTGTATGTTATGTTCCCAAGGCAATGGCAATTTCCACGTACAACCCGACATTACCCGACGTACAGGGTGTAAAAAAGGAATGCGAAGTGACTGAAGATCATAGCCGTCTAAATAAATCCACCTCCACCAGGCTCTGAAGAATTACCGTATGAAATGAAACCAGTAGCCGCCAGATTACAAAATAATCCCCAGGTAGGTTTTAAACCTCTGGAAGAGCTACCGGTGTCTACATCCTTCCCTTCCGTCTCTCTATGGATGCTGGCACGTCACTTCTTCATTCGCTTTTCCAATCAAGACCCCGACACTGACCACCCTTCCCCCAGTAATATGTAGATAGGTAGACATTTAATTCCACCCGTGGCCATGTGTCTAAGAAGCAAATGAATGCACCTATTCCTCATCTCGCGCGGCACTGCGGTACACAATGATTAAACCCGGGCCAGCCATAATTAATAAAAGGTCAGGAGCGGCCTTAGAGTAAGGACCCGCCCAAATGAAGTCATACATGGGCCTTGGAAATAGATTAAGAGGAAGCACTCGCAGCTATGGCCATTCGCTAACCCAAATCCTAAAAATGTAAAAGACAATACCCTGAAGGATACCCCGTCTAATTGATCGTGCTCATTAACCCGTCCACGTGCAACGATATTAAACTTTTGCTTTAATCTAATCACGACGGCGATGTAAGCCCAACGCGGACCCTTAAATTACAAAGCAATGGAAACCCACACAAAACACATGGTTTAACACAAAAGCCCTGTCGCATTAAAATACGTGCAGCTGTGTGATATGCACAGTGAGAGTTTTCAAGCACACTCAGATTCTCCCAGCATGCACGGACTGCAGGTTCTCGTGTTAACCTATAGGTGTCACCCTATACAAGCTGGGAAAGAGAGAGAGAAATGACATAAGCGTCAGACACAAGCAGAGGCTAGTAAGGCACAGACAAATACTCACAGAGAAAAATGTGGAGATGACAAAAGCAGATGCTAGACAGGAAGTCCGCGCCGGCGATGAGACTCAGAAGACGGCGAGATTACCTTCAGATGAGGCCGAGTTGCCTTCCCCCGTTTTCCCAGAAGAACAGTGATTACACACATACTAATCATACTGACAGGCACAAACCGCCAAATAAATAATACATGCTAACCACCGCGCCTCTGCCGACCAGACCGAAGGGCCAGAAACCTCATCAGAAATCAGCTCGCGGATCGCCAATCCAGTCACGTTTGAGGAGGCGAACCTGTCAAGCTCTTGGGATCCTCAGCATCGGGCAGACTGAGGCCCGTCTAACCTCAACCATCCTCCGGCCAGAGCACATCGGAGTGGTACGAACTAGTTATCTTTCATTACTCTTATTAGGATTACAGCAATCCCGGTTATCATTTTAACCAGGTGTCGCAGAATAATAAATCTGTGGGGCCACGTTTACCCCATCTACCTTTAACCCTTCTTTATATACCCCACAAACAGAGCGCTTTCTTGTCTTGGACGTCACACCGTTGTATAAAAAAGCAATCTTATTTCACACCTCACGGATTCTCTCTCTCTCTCCCCCTCTTTTAAAGAATCCCTCGCCCCCCACCCACCACCCGCTCCCGCACCCCTTCCTCATATCAAAGCTGTCCTGACTCCGGAGCATGCGGTGTAAAATGAAAGTGACAGAAGGGTTCTGTGGGACAATGGGACATCGGCTTCATGCTGGGGGCTTTCACGCTTTGTCCTCTCCTCATATCAGTACCTCTCCGGCCCAGTCAGTGCCCCCTCCTAAAACTTGACATACAAAAAGCATGCCCCCTCGTCCCCCCACCAACAGTCCCAATCTCCAGACAACATCACTGTTGATGAGCGAAATCCCTCTCTACCTAATGCATTATAATGTGTACGCAATAATTGACCATGGACTGTTGAATTATTGGAAATGAATGCAACATTGCAAAAAACACAGCAGCGAGTCAATTATACAGTTGAATGCATAAACGTTACTATATAACATAGTGTATATAGGAAGTTAAGTAATAAATGTGCAAATGTTAACTAATAAATGTGCAAATGTGTTATATGTGTGACAGCAAAAATGAAAAAAATAAAATAATATTAAATATTAATATCATTGACATAAATAATAATTACATCAAATATTTTACGAATGTTAATTTGAAAAATGCTGTTACACTATGTATACAAATATAGTGTATATAGGATGTGAACGAATGTTAATGAAAAGAGGTCAAAATTGAAAAAAATAAAGATCTCTTATTGTGTTTTAGATTATAATTTTTATACTATAAAAGTATATTATGTGCAGTTACACATTGAACAAGATTATACCAAACAAGCTGCTTAAATATGTTACCGGTTTGAAAATTTCACACCGATACCCCGATCACAGATAACTGCATGTCTGGCAAGCAAATAGAATCAAGAATTTGATTCTATAAACAAGTGCAAAGTGTCTGTCACTGCCACAAAACTTGTTTATTAAAGAATAAACATTTCAGGAAAATATTACTAGTATTTAAAAAATATCTTAAAATGAAAGAAAGGATTTAAAAAGCCTTAAAATAAACGCAAATAAATTCACCCACTTAAAACAATGCACACCTCTTTATCACAAACACTGAGAGTGAGAGCAAACATCACAGAGACCTGCAGAGTGACTGACCATACTCCCAAACACCACGCAATCCCCTCCCCTCTTTCTCTCTCTCTGGCTCACTCACTCGCTCACACAAAACACATACCACAATGCACTACGATACAACCTCGCGTTTGTCCATCGCACACTTCACCAAATACACACCTCCAGCATGAAAAAACCCCAAAAGATAAGTACCTCTTTGGCTTCAAGGGCTGTGGCTCTGTATCGTAGTGGGGTTGAGTTATGTGCTAGATTCCTGACCTGCCTCCCAGAAGCCATGGCGTTCGCTCCACACTGGCCCTGTCGTGACCCTCAAATCTAAATGTGAATGAATACCCTGTGTCTCTCCGGGCCTGTGTGTTGAAGGGGGCAGGCGCAGAAGCGGGAGGTGGGCCGGCAAACGGCTAGCAAACTTTACACAGCAAGTTGATCACAAACAGAAGGGAAAGCTCACACTGCCTTAGAACAAGAGGGTCATTCCCCCCCACCCTCACTATTCCGTCTCACACCCGGCTCGCCGCACACCCCCACCTGCCCCGAGTGACCCCGCACACCCTTGTGCAACACTTAATTTGATCCCTCAAGCCTTTCAAAACCACCGGCCATTTCAGCGGGCGGCTCATCGACACATACGGTTCACACCGGCCTCGACGGAAGCAAGCAGATAATGGGGGAAATCTAATTGACACTGCAAAAGAATCAAATCTAAACTGACATGGTTTGGTGTCCATATACCTGACGTGACATCACAAGCCTGATATTTCCAATAGCTACTGATGTGTCATCATGTAGATGACAACACGAAAATACAAAAACAAAAGATAAGTTTATATTGTGAGATCGAATTGCTGTGTTCTTTAAGAAATTAAATGAGGAATAATTGTGCGAAATAAGCTATATTAACAAACATGTCATTTAAAAAATTGCAAAAATATATGTGACGATAACTTTTGAAAACCAGGTTGAAGACGGAAATCTGAATTCAGAGAAAATGAGAATTCATTTTGATTTAACTTATTAATGTATCTTTGATTTCAATATTTGACCTGATCTTCCTCAGTCAATATTAAAGATATTAATGTTATATTTGTAAATAATATTTCTAACATTGTGATTTTTTCAAAGTGTGATTAATTTCTCAAATATCAAGTAATATTTATAATAATAAGTAATAACCTTTTTTAAATCGGTACAGTATTGAATCCATAGTAACCACATTTGATGCAAAACTATGACAAAATTGCATCACTGAAAATAAAATAAAAATCTGAATAAAACCATGGATATTTTCCTTATGGTCCACATATTTGGGATCATCAGATAATTTAATAGTTATAAAATAGCACATGAGGAAAAACAAGAGCTGACTGCTCAGTTAAACCCACATGACCCCCCCCCCGCCCATACACACACAAACAAACACAGAAGCCATTAGGCAGCGTTTGACAGCAGTCACTCAAACACAAAGCACATTAATAGCAGGGCAGCGCGCATCGCTGTGCTTTTCTCCGTCCCTCTCTTTGTGAGGATGAAATGGCCGCGTGGACGCTGCTCTTCAGCGCCCGGAGACATTTCACTGCACAAAAGGGATGATGAACCGTCAGCGGATGTTCCAACATCCAGACTGCTGCACTACTGGCCCACTGTTCTCATTCTAACATCACTACAGAAACGCCTCCTCTCAACATCTCCAACCGCCCTCATCTCCCTCTCTCATTTTTCCTCGCACACGACTCTGAAGACATATAGGACACAAACCAGAGCTAAAGATGTGCATGATAAATACATTCACCATTCGGCTGAATAAAGTGACGGCAGAGCAAATACACGCTCCCTGGCTCCCCTCCCTCACATTAAGGCCAGAGGCCTGACGTTGTTCTGAATATGTATGACATAGAAAAAAAACCCTATTGATTTTTCATTTGGTAAAAGAAATATAAAACTCACATAACCTGAAACTGTCAGAGTCGTTCTGTTCGTGGCTCATCTCAAGCTTTGGCCACAAACTATTCAATGACTAGGTGAAGCGTGTTTGCATATGACTAAACACTTCTAACTGCAGTAAAAGCAAGTTGATCGGTGACATCCCTTCACCTTGACACGGCGATGTATGTGCAGCTAATCTCCAAACAGAGAATCAGAGAGGACAAATACTTTTCTTAATAGAAATTCAAATATCATCACATGTCCCATTGTGAGAACACAATACATCCAACCACCGTACTGCTGCTTTTCATATCGCATGCAAATTTTGTTCCCATTTTAGGTGGATAAAACGTCCAAGGCGTTCAGCCTCCCGGACAGTAAAAGTCAAACTGAAGCCGGACAGGGGGAGAGTTGGTCCGGTGTTTGTAGAAGCCACAAGCCTCTCCATTAACAGCTACTTATCTGTTTGCGTGTCTCCTTATACTGGCCGGCCCGCTACAGTGGGACGCCTGAGAAAGATCTCCGCGTGTCGATATATTGAGCGTGGAATTTGCATATCTTTGTAGTGCATCTGTCCGCCTGTGGATCGCTCTGTAGAGGTATTAGCTCAGAAAATCAATGGGACCAGGGCTAAACGTATATGTATGTATGTAGGTCCCACCTCGGCATGCGTCCGCACAGAGCCGCTCGTGGTTCCTGCCTGGATAATGCAGCGCGAGTGCACGCACGCTTGAAAACGGAGTAAATATTGAGTAAATACGAACTCACACAGGGCACCGTCCCACCGTGGGCAGACTCATACCCGCACCTGCTTGTTTATTTCAGCAGACCGGGAGATAAAACAGAATTTTGGGGCTTATGAATGCGGGATGACTTAATCAATTTTAGTTGAGAATTATACAAGCGGTGTTTGTATCGATGTGTTTGAGCCACGAGACACTGGCACGGCCTCACAGCGGGTTAAATGTGATTGAGGTGCTGCTCTCGGTCTCCTGCACGTATGGATTTCAAAACATAGCAGTGCACAGAAAGTGGGATATTAAAGTCTGGTAAGAACATCATCATTGCGCATGTTGGGTACCAAAGGAAAGTTTGGATGCTTTCTGGTTTTGAGCGTGCACAGACCCAAAAAGGGCTTTTTGACTAACGTAAACAGGAAGGGAATGTTAAGAGTAACAATCTGGTTTTTAGTCTTGCTTAATATAATCCAAATAATAACGCATTTTATTAAAAAACATTATGCACTCCTGCAAACACAGTCCCACACTGAAATTCTTCCTCTTGGAGACACGTGCCCAATCGCTGCAGTTTCACCCCCGTGGCAGCTAATAGCAATCCGCTACAGAAATCCAATCGCTACGTTGTACAGGCACTTAAAACAAGCTCAGTACCGCCGCCAGTTATTGAAAAAAGGAAATACGGTTCATCCGTCCCACTTTCGGGCCGTTTTCTAATACAAATCAAACACTTGCTGCTCCCTTCTTCCATTTGTCTTTCTTTCTGGGCCTCTTTGCATAACCCATCCATTACGTTCACATGAAATATGAAAAGGCAATATCCTCTCCGTGTTTGTACTGAAGCGTAATGCGATTGTGTTGTCATTTATAGGAAATAATCGCAAACCTCTCTTTCATTTTCCAGTTCAAATAACCATGAAAAATTAGCCCGCAATGTCAGGAGGGACAACAAAGGCAAGCACGCAGACTATCGCTTCACCACCGCGCTTGACATTTCTCCTTAATAGGAAAACGTCTGCTTGTTTCTATCTATCTTTTTGGTAACAAATAAAGCCTTTTCTCCTCTTTAATTAAAAAAGTTCTGCACTTTGATCTGGAGGATCTCGCCTTGGCGGAGACAAAAGGCCGTTTGGGTTGACCCAGTCTGGAGTAATTGAGCAGGGGGTCACCCTAAAACTCCTTATCTGCACTCCGCCGCACGGACACAACCCTCCTCTGTACCAAAAGAAAGCATCTTCACACTTTTCCTTAATGGCCATTGGGGAGGAGTGTCATCGCCATGTTGGGGTCCCTTTCTCTCTGGCCTGCAAGCATGTATAATAAAGAAGGCCTGGCGATCCCCTCCATGGGCTGTCCTATCCTCGGATGCCCATGCATCCAATTGCGACGGGTATCACTTGTATTCTCAGCGAAACTGCAGGGCCGTGCCAACTCGCATGCGCCTATTTGCAGTGAGGAACAAACTAGTGGTAATTGGATTGCTATCCGTGAAAGCTCTATAATGACGCTTAATAGACATGCATTGTTTTTCTGCAGTAATTATGCACAACATGATCGGCCCGTCTCCATTTTCTGATGTAATTACTATAGATATGTTTATCCGGCTGACAATTAATATGTGTATGTGTGTCCTTTGCACGACTATATGCTCGGGTATACAATCTGGCAACCCACTTCTCAAGCCCAAGCCAAAAGCTAATTTTTCCCCTCAATTAGAGTCTGCATCATAGGCACACTATATTCTCATTACAGAGTTGCAAGCGCATTTTCATCTACTAAATGGTGTGGTGAAAAGTGTAAACAGCCAAGTGAACATTTACAGTGCTTATAAAAGAATCCACTCGTAGCCAAACACCCGCTGAGAATGTTAAGGTGGCTAGCTGTGCACAGGCAAATATTAGGACAGCCTCGGGTCCTGCACGTGTCAGCTTGATTAAAACTAGGTAACAAGCTCAATGAAAAATTAAATCAAAAAACAGAATACCGCAGTACCATTAACCAGACAATTGTTTGGTTTTAATACACACAGCAGTCAAAATTCATCAAATGTACTGGTGGGCGATGATAATTTCCGTCACGTCGAGACAAATGAGCTGCCCAAGGATGCGGAATGCGAACATGACATAATGCTGTTCGAAAGTATCTCTCCTTCCTCTCGTCACTTATTTATTTTTTCCGTGATTGCAAATTTACATATTTCTAAAGGAGGATTATAGTTTGTGATGCATATAATGAGATTTCCCCTCAAAAAGCTAATGAAAAAAGACTCATCTCATGCAATTAGCTCGGGCTTATTTATTCTCCTCCTGTAATGTATTAATTCATTATCGAGTAATTCGGCCATTATTTATTTATTTATTTAATTACACGCGCACCTTAAAGCCGTAATTACAACAGGAGCCGGGGAGGTCGAGGACGAGAGACGACGCATCCGCATGCCTATCAGTCGATCTGGTTATCCGTTTAATCTCGAGAGTATATCCATCCAATCTGTTATCAGTAGCCTCTAATCTCAGTCTAATCAGTTTACCAATTTGCGGTATGGGGACTGGTTCACTGAAAATAAAAAAAGGCATTCTTTGAAAAAGATAATCAACAACATATCCAGAGTGTGGCCCTGCTTTTGCCACCATCTCTTCCCTTTCTGTCCACATAACGGTCCACGGTCACTTTGGCTGTTTTCAGTTACACCGGTGTGGGTGGCACGTGTCAAGTGAGCACACTTCATTTCTTTTCAATTTCCTAGCACACAGTTTATGCTTTTAACTACGCACGTCATGAGCTTCATTTTACATCGAGCTCGGGCTCTGTCCAGGCTTCCATGGACATCCGCAGCTTTTATTTTCTCCATTAACGTCTCTGTTTTGCCTTTATTTTCCAAGGCCACGGCAGACACCGCAGGTTCTTACTCCTGAACACACATGTTACACTGTCCTTATAAAAGATTGCTCGGCTTCTTCTAAACAGACAAATGTGAAATGCTCTGTGATTCTTTTTAGTTGTTTGGGATGTGTCAACTTACTGCACATGTAAAATAAGCTATAAATAAAGACCATTTGCATCCAGAATAAATGTTTGGGTTTATATTGGCTGTTATGTACATCTTACTTATAAACACATTCTCATACGTGTATATGTCTCTAGAAAATATTTAGATATATTAAGAATATTACAGTTTCCAAAAACAAACAAAATTGAGGCTGTGTCTTGAAAACATTTGTATTATACTGAACTAAAAATATCAATGTGTAGGAACTGATGCACTTTAAAATAAAAAAAACTGGGTGACGGCTTATCAACGAGCAAAGCTAAATATCCTTATTAATTTATGCAGTGTGAAAGGAATGCACGGCCATGCAATTACTATAACTTTCAAACTTTAAGAGGAAACAGTTTGGGCTAATGATCTCCGGATCAAATCCTCAGCATTTTGCGGAATGAAAGGTTAGCCAGTGTGTGTGCGCGTGTTATCGTGCTGACTGTGCAAAGCGGCTGGGTGAGCGACAAAGTGAGAAAAGAGAGAGGGAGAGCTTATTTGTCATTGGTTTGTTTCGGGCAAGCATGGGATTAACAATTATTTTGTTCCTCAGAGACCACTGTTGAACCTAAATTGGTTCCAAGGTTTGTCACCAATCCCTCCACCAAATTCGGGAACGGTGGGCTGGGATGCATCTCTGCGCTTTTATTTACAGATGGCCTGTTATTGCCGTTTTTATTGTTGAGGTAGACGTGTCTCCCTGCTGTGGAAGCGAGGGAGAGGTAGGCTTCTTTCTCTAATTAGCCCGAGTCTGTCTCATTGAAATGAGAGAGCAGGTAGCTCACATTAATTATTCATCCCACAGGTAAACATTGGGGCGGTCATGCCTGATGACTGGACTGAAAGGATGAGCTGGGTGAAGCCACTAACTAATACAGGCCTCTCCCCCAGGGGCTGCTGGGAGGAAAATAAACAGAGTGCATTACAGACTGAGGAATCCTTTGCACCTTTTTAGTTGAAACAAAACAACAGTGCTTCTAATACCTCGAGGAGACATGGGGTATTAAAGTGGGACAGTTGTCTAAGCGCTATGTTTCGCGGTACACAGGCTGAGCTTAAACTGTCAACAGCATTTCAAGGTAAACCCAAATGGCAAATTCGTTCTGGTTTCCCTAATCGAGATACTGCTTAAAAGCAGCCGTTATGCTTCGGAAACCTTTTAAATAAGCTTCACTACCAAGTTTGTCTTTGTCAACCAGGTCTACCTAAAGCTGGTAGATAAGGATGCTCTTTCCAATAAAACCTGGGCCATCCCAGACCCTTTCGGTTTTCTGTGCTTCTACTGTCTGTGCTCCAGTAAAAAAACAGCCTCGCATGGCTCCAGCCAGCACCGACGGCCTCATGAGAAGGCTGTGATAAGAATTCATTTCTCCCAATTATGTGCTCTTGTCCATTGCTGCAGTTCATCAGTTCAGTGCGGCCAAGTCAATGAAAGGGCTTGTAATGAAGCAATCAGATGCAGCCTGGCTCCCAGGGCCCCGGTATCGGCTCCAAGCTTCCCGAGCAGGCCGGCCCGTCCTGTGGGGGGGATGACGTGACGGAAGGAGCTTGCTGCGCTGATGGACTACAGCTTTATAATGGCTATCGTTCAAAACACACTTTCTAGAGACGGCCCGTTTGAGGCTAACGCCAGCCTCTGTGGTGAGGTGTGAAAGGTTGGGAATGTCCTATAGTGAACAGAAAATGATATTGCGTGCACAAAATTGAAGATTCTCATTCAAACCTTGTGCAGTATGGGATACAAAACAAAGCTTAAACAAATGCCTTACCAGAAGTATAACCCTTGGCAAG
Organism: Triplophysa yarkandensis; assembly: GCA_033220385.1. Classification (NCBI taxonomy): domain Eukaryota; kingdom Metazoa; phylum Chordata; class Actinopteri; order Cypriniformes; family Nemacheilidae; genus Triplophysa; species Triplophysa yarkandensis. The sequence goes on along the minus strand of CM065654.1, from coordinate 11,255,253 downwards.
AACCAGTTAATGCGAACTGTACAATGAATGACAGCAAGGCATCACCTGCCGCCGTGTGTTGTGTTAGAGCGGTTTAGAGAAGAAACAGAGCAAACCCAGCCAAACTCTTACTTATAAATCTCATCCTTCTCTTCTCTAAAGCTCTTCTGGTCTGTCCCTATCCAACATGTGGAACACATTACAGGGAGTTGGGGAGAGGAATGCATGTGTTGAATCATAATCTGGTCTATAAAGTGCTGGATTCTGTTTTGCTTGGTCTCGTAATGCTCCAAATGTTCTATCAAAATGAAAAAAAAGAGGCCGGCTTGATCTCTTGCATATTGCGCTCTTCTCTCAATAGACAAAGAAAGTCAAGGTTATTGTGTCTAACAGACGCAGGGAATTGTTTTCGGTTGGTTCGAGATACAACTGGAGGTCAATGTTTTCTCCCCAATCAACAGTCTTGCAACAACCGTGGCAACGATACGCTAAAAATAAAAAGTTAAAATTTCTCCTACAAACGTCTATCTACCGATAGACTTCCAAGGAATTGGTTGAATTTTTTTTCTCATCACAGTTAAGTTTTGATACAAGTACAACTTTGCTTCTTCGCTTTTCTCTTCACTCTTTGCAGCAGTCTAAAGAGAAAAGTCGAAGCCCCCGTGGCTGGATTTCACCTGACAAGAGCGTCTCTACAAGCTCCAGTCATTAACCTCCGGAGCAGGCAGCTGCCATGTGATGTAGTGCGCTCACCCAGCTGCAGAAGGGCCCTATTGATCCTCTGCATACTTGGTGCCTTCCTAGATGTTTATAATCAATATGCAAATGGCCCGCGGCATCGATTCAATATTAATTTTCAATTAGGCTATCCTCCGGGGTCTGCCAGGGTCAATACGCAACCATTCAGAGCGCAGGCTTAAGCAAGTTGCTAGAATTGACATTCCCCCACCACAAGACACCTTACTTACTGTTTATTTGGTCTGCCCTGTTGTAAGCACCAATTAGGAGTACAGGTTTCAGTTAAAGAGATGGACGGAGGGCTCCTGTTCTAGTCTCTTTGTGCAAAATGTTTGAAAGCCTATCCCAAAGAAAAGTCACGGGATCTCTTTAACGTCTCAATTGTTTTTCCTTAAGACACAAGAATTAAGTTTTTTCTCTAATGTTTCTTCTTAAAACGTCTGCTTTGAAAATTGCAGATGCTGGAAACTTTAAGACTATTTGACCTACAATAACATTTTTGTAATCATACATAGTCAACATTTGTCCCGTTTCTATTTTTACATCACCAAGAAGTTGTAACATTGAAAAACCTTCCCAGGAACTCCATTTGGTCTCCTGAGCAATGACAGAGCAAGCTCTGAGCAATAAAAACATCCTCCTAGGCCTTTACATGCCCTAATTTCCTGGCTTTCTAAGTATGCTTTGCGAGGTGCATGAACCATTACATACTGTATCTTTGTGATCAACTCTTGCGTCCTGGCACGTAAAGCCAACTCAATGAGTTCAGCGCCCTCGCTTCCTGTCCCCTGACACTACACGGAAACGCAATACATAAGACATTTTACACCCCTCGTGTAAATTCACGCAAAAACAAATACATAATTAAGGATGACCTCCATAATTTATGAAACGAGACGCGCACACCCCTCATAACCGTGCCAGAAATCACATTTACTTAAAACGCACAAATTCATTACAAGCCCTTGGGAGGCCAAACCATAATGGCAAATAAAGCAAGATTACCATCATTTCTGTGAGCTGTGCTCTCCGAAACCAGTCTCCTTTCCTGTCCCCTTTTTCTCTCCGTGAGATTTACAATGTCTCAACCTTATCTACGATATCTATTCCTGCGGTAATAACCTTTTCTTGAATTAGATGAAGAAAAAAAACGTACTTTTGCTACATCAGTCAAGAAGGGCAAGGGGTGCACGGGGAAAAATTTCCTTTGTTAAAATGGTGTAGCCAGATAAGTGAAGTGATGGATTCCAGGCAGGACTGGTCCTGCTCTTCAATGTGAAAACAATAGTATTGATTTATAAGCGTGTTGTGTTTCCTGTACAGACCGGCCGTCTATCAGAGAGCGTTTGATTGAGTGCTCCAGATTGTCACTCTGTCTACACAGCTGCAGAGAAAGAAACAAGAGGGGTTCGCCACAATAGACAGGTGAGCGGTGATGTCATAGCAGTGGAATTTAGCACCGAAACTGGATACACACGTCTGAGAAAGACTTCATAAAGCACATCTACATGACAAAGATGATATCAGACTTCGGCAGTATGTCATCGAATGATGTGTGTAGCTGTAGGGCAGGAATGACCTCCCAGAGCCAACTGTATACAACCATCCAATGATCTTTAATGTTTGCTTAAGGTGTTACCAAGTCAGGAGTTATCTTTTATTATTCACATTTTTACGTGCATTGAAAACAAGCTTTATATGTGACCCTGCCAGTTAAAGCTTGGATAAAGTGGGGAAAATGCAATTCTGAGATTATTAATATACTTACTATCAATATTTAAAATATTGAGATTATGTTTTCATAGAATGTTCTTAACCATGCTGGGTTTAACAGTCAGGGTCACATTATTCAGGAAATTGCAATACAAGAATTAAAATAAAATGTAAATTTTTTTTAACATTTAAACACATTAAAAAGGCCAATCTATAAGATATGCAAAAAAAATCATAACTTAAACTGAAATGTCCTTAAACTTTACAAAAAGTAAAATGAACAAAAAATTCGAAAGGGGAAATATATGAAATATATTTGAGTTATTACAAAAAAATTCAACAGAAATTCAAAAACATTAATAAAAACACAATAAAGCTGAAGTAACGACTAAAAATAAATGCATATTTGGATACAAAAACAACTAGGGTGTCAACTGACAGTGATTGCAACACCTCAGTATTCTTTTCCACTCAATTGAAAACTGAAGGCTGAAGGATTTACATTTTACAAGTCGCAAGCTTAAAGTCTCAATTGAATGTGACGTCATGAAAGGACTGATGACAGTGGAACAATACAAAGTCAATAAATACACAACATGTCTATCTACAGCACATTCTTCCCTAGCTGCAAACAAATAGTACTCCCATTAAAATATTAGTGTATGATTTAGTTACTATACTAAATAGTGTACTATAATTACTCAAGTACATGAGAGTATACTATAGTAAGACATTACTAATAAAAAGTAATATTACTAATAAAAGTTGTAGACAATGTATGTACGGTTTTCTACAGGAAATTTGTTATTTGCTGAATTTATTATTATTAACATCACATCATTAACATGATTTAATAGTAGTACACAAGATGTGGTATGTAAAACATTATGGATCAATATAATATTCCAAAATACAATCTTAATGCTTTACGATCACATTATGCTACCTTAGTACTTTTAGAAATGTCTTGGGATAGAATAGGAAGCGATAGGAAAAAAGATAAAATGGCCAGGGCCTCTTACCAGAAGACGCACGGGCTGCTCTAATTGGTTTAGGGCTAACATTAATTACCACATTGCTCATTAATGGATGAAGCCTTTATTGGTTCCATTGATCAGCAGGACTTGTTAGCCATCATGCTAAGCAATGTTGGATGTAACAAGCTTACATATTGGCATATCAATTAATGCAATCAATTCCTGCAGAGCAGCTGCCATTCCTCCCTCGCTGGCTCGCCCTCCCTACCTCCACCGTTCCTCTGAACAGGCCAGAGAACAGCCTGATGTCATTTAGGACTTAACCGGGACATTCTATCATTTCAGCTTAGGAGAAACTCGTCTGGCTCGGACGGGATGGAAAAGCAGAAGGCCAGGAGACACGAGCAGGTGGCGATATGGAAAGAAAGAGCAAACAAAGATAGGAGAAGAGCTCTGGCTGTGTCTCAGTTTGGTGTTATTCCACGAGTCTGTCTGGATTAGTTTAAATGACAGAAACCAGACAACTTACAGGGTTGTGCTCGATAGGGGTGCAACGTGATTTGATTTCAAGACAATTCTCCATGCATCGGTTCAAGCATCGGATTTTATATAAAGGTCTTGCTTAAGTCAAACTAGCCCATCTACTCTGACATGTCTATAGAAACAAATGAATACAGATGGCTCTTTAAACAACATCAGAGATGGTTCTTTACATTTTGTCATGGTCAATATGTGTTCATCTTTAGCTTTTAAGCATGCAAAATACCGTCTCTAGCAATTGCGAATTATATTTCTTCATGAAGCACAAACTAAAGTGTTTCACGCTGCATGAAGGGTTCATGTACATTTTGACCAGTAACATTCCGTGAGTTTCCATGACTTTGGTGTAAATATCCATGACCTAATGTTATCTAAAAATGTAAATGTATATGTTACATAGCAAGCAAACCCATGTTGAAATCGACCACAGCACATGAAATATAAATAAAAGATAATCTATAGATAATAAAACAAACTTCCAAGAGTTTTATAAAACTTGTTGGGTAAAATTGTTTATTCTGAAACTTTTACAGGCCTGGAAAATGTTCTCTTAAAATTTCTCCAGGTTTGCCATGGCCGTGAGAACCCCGTCTATGGCTAAAATATATGCATCATGCTTCAGTTAAATTGTAAAAAATACATCCTTGCAATATTGCGGAATTGTTCACAAAAATCCATTTTGTATTCCCTGCCCTATTGCGGACAGACCGACAGACCTCACAACATTTGGGCAGACATGCAACATTAAAACCAGAAATAGCAATACGCACATTCAAAGGACTTTTTTCCAGAGCCCACAGGACCTCCAAGAATGTTCAGTAGGTTCACCTATAACCTTTACAAAGTCAAGTGTCGGATCTCAGATCCACGACAAGCTCATCCCTTCAGCATCAACACGTGCCACACGCTAGAGCCGCTGTCTCCAAACTTCTCTCTCACTCTTTTCTAATTGAGATCAATGCTGCTTTTTAAGACACATTGATTTGCACTTACAAACTTCTCTCTATCACCACGGCTCCTACAGGGAGTGTAGATGTTGAATATTACAGAGGCAGGTTACACTGAAGCGTGGAGTTCTGCTAAAAAACAGGGACATAAGTAAATATAATGGGTGGAGGTGTACGGTGTCAAAATGGAGGATATGATGGCAGGTGTGCAGCACCTCATTTGCTTAATGACAAATAATTTGGATGTCAGCATCGCTGGTGAGGAAAGACGTTTCATCTGCGAGAGAACTCCTCTTCCAGGGTACACACCACGTCTGCACGCGTGCTCCAGAACATGAAAGGGAGTACCCGCACGAATCGATGCCATACGTTTATACTTCACGTAAACTTTCACATTGTCAGTTCCTCGGCTTCAAACAGGAACAAAACGTTAAATCTCGGATTGGGGGGAATGTTTTGAAAGGGTATACATGGTGTTTGAAAGTAATAGGTGTGAAAGCCTGGATGTACCTTTTTTCTCGATGCCACCTGGAGTGAGGAGCAAAAGTAAAAAAAACTTGTTTTTAACCCTAATGTCATTCCAAAACTGTATTTTTTTGTTATGCATAAGACCAAAGATGATATTTAAAAAACATCAGATGTGTGCATTGACACAAAGCAACATAGACATTTCTCAAAATATCTTTGGGGTTAAAAACTACCCCTTGAAACTTGAGTTTAAAGAAGCAGTTTAAAATAACCATGGTCCAGCAAACTAGGTATACATTTACATTTATTCATTTGGCAGACTATCTATCTAAGATGCTTAATTTTTAAGGGGCTGAATGAAGTATGTCCGAAAAAGGCCAGAGCTATTAAAAAGAGACCATTTGCCCAACTAGCTTATTCATTCCTAAATGACTCAACTTTCACGTTTCTCTGCGAATACAAACTGAACCGCCCGAGAGCTCTCAGTCCTGATGGCAAACAAAAATGTGCCACTTTAAACTCATATCACAAAGGTAAAGCTCTTTCTAAACCCTCTATAAGACCTGGCACAATCTTATTGAGATATTCACATTGAAGTACTGACAGGCATGTTTCGGAAATGTCATGCTCAGATGTGCACGCTGACCAAAGCTACCAGCACACGAGAAACATCAAGGTCAATATAAAAGGTTCCCTAGGCATTTTTCCTCCGTCTAGTTTGCCTGCGAAAGCATATGCACACAGTCAGGCCTGCTCGGAGTTCTCCTAGATTCCGTCCCCTGGGCGAAGTGTAAGTGGGCTGAGCAATTAACAATTTCATGCTAATTGCCTGAAGCATGCTTTTCTATACCATAAAGATAATAGCATGAAGGGCGCCACATTTTCCCTCTCGGTCTATGCCCCCTCCCCGTCCTTACCCATAATTCCCCACCGCCTCCAATTCTGGAGTCCCGCGTGATGCGCTTTTCTCCATTCATCGAGGTCTAAGCGTGCTGCCTGCTGGCTTCATTACAGACGCTCCGCACATTTAAGAAAAATATAGAAAGGCTCCCTGAAGAGTAAACAGGTATGATTATTAAAGGATATGAAAAAATACGAGAGGGAAAAAGATGAGATTCTCCGTCTCCCACTGCTTCGGGGTGATTTGAAAGTCTAATTTGGCCGCAACACAACAGGCGCACAGGTTGCACAAAACAAACCGCCTGTTCCCATGATGCTCTGAAAGGCTGGCGACGGACCCATCATCCGCCGCCATTGGAGGCTGGCTGCGTGTCAGCTCGCAACCGCTGCGATATTGCTAAATTTGATCAAGATCTTTGCAATATTCTTCATCAAAGTAGAGTCAGAAGCACACTGTTGTTCTGAGACGACAAAAAAAGTAAGGGGAGGAAGCTGCTAAACATGTGCACAAATGTCTAAACGTCATTAAATCGAGCATCGTCGCAGAGGTGATTTTCGCTGTAACGTTTCCATGGAGTCGCCCTTAACGTTTGAAATGTTGTGAGCGGTTCGGAGCGAAGGGTGTAAATAAAGACACGGCAAAAGATAAACACGGCATACCCACACACACAGCGGGCATCGCTAATGAATACACAAACCCTTTCCCAGACAGCTCGACATGCCCCGCACACTCATTCTGGTCTGAAATCACTAATGATATTTCTGTGTTAATGACTGCCTGTTTTTAAAACGGCAACCGCTTGGCTCTCGCAGGCGAACTGAGGATTTTACGTATCGATTGTTTAACATTACGAGCAGAAAAGGGGAAATTAATGAAGTTCAGATGCAGACGAAAATCAAAACAGAAAATCGAGGAAAAATTCCCGCGTTCTCCCAGATGCCTTTCTTTCACGGTGTCTACTTGCCCTCTCCTGTTGTTTCTTTTCTTTGCCTGATTAGATCCGCCAGCAAAAGGTAATAAGGAAAATAAATTCAAGATTTGATTAAAATATAATAATAAATGCTTGATTGCATTTTGCACTGATAGAGTGCAAGTCCCTGATCCTCTTCAGTATTCAAATGACTACATTAGATACTCTCCCAGGAGTGATGAGGCAATCGAAGAAGGATCACGGAGCAGGCGATAGGACCGGACAGAAAAAAGGAAGAGAGGTACAGGTCACGCATAACCCATGCAAAAGTTTCGTTCACAACAATTGCTATCGAATAAATAAGATGATCACGCCTGTGAAATCTGCCAATCACATCGGTTGCCCGATCGGACACCTTCGCCAAGATGTCACTTGGCATTCTCAGGTGATCGGCACTGATGAAAAAGGATCCTGCATCGATGCATGCACCCCCTCCCATGTCTTGTTTCTCGTATGCCCCCCGCTCCACCCCACCACACCATCTAAATTGCAGTCACAACCCCCAGCTCGTAGGGGATGATAATTGCAGACGGCCAATAAATTACTACTGCCTCCACATCAATTATAAGCATCACGTCTGGCAATGAGGAAAATGAGATCTTGTGACAAATTTCATGAGGCTTGGCTGCCCAACAGCCTTTCTTAACATGCTACAGATAGCGATCCCTTATCTAGCCTCTGTAATGGGGAGCTACGGATGAAGAGATGGAACAGCGGCCATTTAATTAAAATGCTGGGTGGCGGTGGAGAACGCCGTGCGTTGGGGGGGCTGTGTAATTCATCGCGGGGGCTTAAAACGACGACAAAGCCTTTGTCTCCGATACATATTTTCTTGTGCGTTGCCAGTCATCTGGGATTGCTTTGATAGCCATTCAGAGAGTTTTTTTCCTCCTCGGTCCGTTCCGACTACAACCCCCCCGCTCCCTTTACCTTCTCATGCCTCCCCACTTTTTCTATGCTGTTATTTCCCAGGGGGCCGCTGAGGTGCTTGCTACACCAGGGCTGGTGCAACTCATTTGAAAGGGGCATTTTTTTCAAGGAATGACTGCAGAGTGGAAGCAGACAGATAGTGGAAGTGAATGAAAAGGGCCCCGGCATCTAATTGCATTCCTACCTGGGAAGAGCGGATAATGGTGGCAGAGCGAGAGAGAGAGAGAGAGATAGGAATAGTGAAGAGAACCTGATGAGGATTTATGGCGGACATGAAGACGGCAAAATAAAACACCAAAAGGAACGGACCCTAAATCTTATTCCCCGCCGCAATATTCATAGCCGTTGCAATCGGGCGTGCTGATAAAGCGTTGCAAAAACGACTGCTGCGTTCAAATTATAGCTGCACTTTCTGCTAATATTTAACATCATTAGAAAATCATTAGAAAACCATCATAAAACCTGGGAATATGACTAGAGCATTAAACACAATGATTATTCAGGGTGTGCGCTTTCCCCGCTTTTCCCTCGGAAAATGAGATTTCGCTCTCCTCGCCTGCACAGGAAAGAAACCACAAGTATTTCTCATAATTACTACAACATTTGAAAAACATTGGCCGGCATAAATTACTTTACCACTTTATATGATTGTTTTTGTCCCCCCACGGCAAAGTTCTTCAGAAGATGGGCTTCTCAAAGACCAAACTGCTGCGAGCGGCATAAACGCAATTTTACTGGGAGCGTAAGAGGGCTAATTCAGATATTGCCCGCTGTCGAATGGCCTTTGTCATTAATATGTTGTTTCTCATTGCATTTAACTGGACACGCAAATGGCCGGGCGTACCGCACAGAGGGTGACTCTCCATACATCCCACAGAATTACCTTTCAACAGCCGGCTGATTACACTACAGCCCGGTCGCGTTTTAATGTAGCTATCTTTTACCAAGAGATCCACATTACGTGTAATGAAAACGAAAGAACGACAAAAATTCATTTTCAATGACTCTATCGAAACTCTATTTCTATTCCTATTAATTGCATACATATTCTCTGCTTGTAGCTAGATTGTACTCAACAATACGAGCGAACATCAGCAGGATATCGCAGTGTGTGTGTGTGTGTGTGTGTGTGTGTATGGGCATTATCAGAAGCAGTAATCAGTCCAGAGGGAGAGGGCATGTAATGGAGGTCTCCCCAGAGGAGATGAAAGCCGTGAGGCTGAGTGGGTTCACAGGACCAGGGTCTCAGTCGGGCGGCCGCCTTTCAGAAGCTCGGTTCTCAGAGCTCCCCGCTGAGAGGCCGGCTGATGAAGCTCTTTCCTGCCTTGTCATGTTGCGCTACGGTACTGACCCCTCCGACCCTGGTCTAAAAAGCCCTTCTGGCCCGACCCGGGTGGGGGACAACACACGTCGCACATGCAGGGGAGCATATCCGTGTCTTTGCGGAATTAATCCGTGGACAGACAATAAACGCACAGCGGTGGCTGGGTTTAACACCCCCACGCACCCCATGACACAGTTTATATTAACAACAGATCGGGAACGATTGCATCACAAGGATGTTAATATAAGCGTGCATACCGAATCGATCAACGGACTTGTATTGTGAGATTTAATGCAAAACATTCAATGCCAACGGTTTTCCCCCCACACTGTATAGGTGTTCACCTATGGCCTGTAGCAATGCAAGGGAACTCAGGGCTGGAAATTCTCTTCAGGCCGAAAAAAACAGGAGGTTAAAATAAGAGCAATCCTTGTCAAGGCTTTGAGAGTAATTCAGCTGACACTGATGAGAATCAATGCTCCTTTGAATGCATTACTTGGCAGAAACAGAGCTTTTGTCCCTTAAACCCAGCCGGCGAAAAATGATGCCCTTCGAACAATGGGGGGAAAGGTGAAAATATAAAGAGTGAGCGACAAAGAGAGAGAGACGGAGAGAGAGACAGATCCTCCCTCAACTCCCTTTCACTGAGCCAAATGGATTCCGAGCACTTATGCATTAATCAATCAATATCTCTCACTGTACATCAACGGTGCAACCAAGTTATGAATGACCTTTCCAACAAAAAAAGGACACTTTAATGTGCACAAGACTACATGTAGCCGAGTAACTTTGGCCCGTTTTTTATCACGCATGATTACACGTACACAAGGCACACGGCCATTAATAGTGCATTAAATATGACGAGGTTAGTCATTATTCAATTAGCACAAAAGAAGAGGGCAAGGGCCAGACAGCGTGGAGAGACGGGTCTGTCATTCTTTAGACGCCTGTCTGTCATTCATTTTGACATGACCCAGAAGAACCTAACAAAGGCCATATAAAAATTTGAATGGAATTTTTTTTTATGTATAAACCACAGACGAATACTGTGCTTATTTTTTAACTAAACATTTAATCACGAAACCAACGGAATATTTAAAACTAAATTATAAAGTTTAAATTTATATCCTTACCAGATTTAATTATGCATGGTAGTTAAAAAAATATAATATATATATATATATAAGGTTAAAAAAGATACTTTTAACAAATTAAACAAAAATAATATCTAAAATATGAGATACATAAACAATATAAAATATCAAAGCAAAGCAATTGAATCTCAAGAGTTTAGAATTCAGATAGACAGGAAGGCAGACGGATCACATCAGGATTTCATCACATTTGATTAAATAAAAGCACATTCACTGTGCATGTCTAAATTATATTCACAAATGTTTCTGGGTTATGCTTGAAGATTTGATTTGCTCCACTCATTGCTCCAACAATATTTTCATATTACCCAAGTAGTTTCATATCTTAAGTGTCACATTTTCCAATTCCTACTTACTCCGACTAAAAAGCAGCAAGTCAAAGTAAATTTACATGTAGCATCTGCGAGAGGATCTCATATGCTTTAAGAGCACTTCTTTTGTAGTGATGTTCAAGAGCTAATTTAAAGATGGCTCCTATCTTCAGATAAAAGAGCCGAGTGCCTGTCGCACTTGAGAGAAATCACTCGCGCAGCAGAGTCTGTTTATGATCAAGTACAATGTGGCGCTGCGGTTCAGCCGATCCGTCAGATACAGTTAGGACTGGAAATGACTTGGATCTCAGCCATTAGGCCAAACAAGACATCCTCCGTCTCCGAGCGCTTCCTCTGAGAGACGGATCCTCTCCTCTTGAAAATGTTTGGATTGAACTTTTTCTATCTTAGAACATAATAAAATCAGCAGTGAAGTGCTGTTAATTATCTGCTCATCAGTTATTACGATTTCTAGTCTTTCGTTCCCTTGATGCGAGGAGAGGAGTTTCAGACCTTTAAATCTCTCATGGCTGGGAACTCTGTATTGATGGCGAGAACAGCACTTAACTCTTTGAGCAATCAAAACTCAATCGTTTCTCATTAAAATCCTCAACGCCTCAAATCAGATAACATTTGGGGAGCTTGGTCGGAGGATTGGATTTCTCTAGGGAACTGAAAAACGCTCCTGGAGGTGGGAAACCACGAACAGACAAAGCGCAAAAGAATTTGCCTTTCTCCTAAGGAAAAACACAGTCTATATAGGGTTTTGACACGGGGACTTCTGTTTCTGTGCCACCCCTTTTTTGGGCTCTGATGGGGCGTGGAGGTGAAGCGTGGAGATGTAGTGGAACGGACAGAAGCTGACTGCGCTGCAGGGTTGAGAAAGGAACAGGCCCAGCCAGGAGCGCAATTTAATGCTATTGTCCACAATTGTGAGCTTGCCCACAATAGTGACTGCGGAAGACCCTTAAACAAAGCAGACATTGCTCTTTCTTACCCTCCCAATTAGATTTCCTGGGCCCGTTTTGCATCACAAAAAATGTCTAATTCCATCCAGCCATATTATGCGCCACCGACGCAAGCACCACGGAAACTAAACCGCAGGCAGATTAACAGTACACGCGGCGTGATTGACAGGGACTTGCACGCTCATTTCGGACACCTACGCCGCAACTCCATTCCAACCCCGAGCCCCTTCTCTATCCCAGTCTGTGACTCCTTAACAACTGCTTGAGATATTCTGCGAGCATGTATGAAAGACACATTTTAAAACTGTCTTCTGGCTTCATCTTGACCAGGGCCTAAGAAATGATATGTACTATTAATATAGTACCCTACGGTGATAATCATTCTAGTCTCTAGGCTGTGCTCAGAGATAAACAGAAGTTTGCTGTATTATTCATGGTTTGTTGATGTGTCTGGTTTTGAGCTTCTTTAAATGACTGATATCTTAGGACAGGATGTGAAATTGAGGGAACTGTAGCAAGAATGTGTGTGTGTACAGTATGTTTTCTTTAATAAGCCCGAACTGGCCTGTCATATCTATGCCCGCTCCACAGAATTGGCTCATTAAGGACACAGAGTGGAGTGATTCAAGAAAGTTCATGCTAATTTCTGCCCCGTCTGCTCAACCACCCTTCTGAGACGCTATTAGAGCCTGTTTGAATATTCAGATAAGCAGATACCGGAGACGGAAGAATTAAATCCCTTTTCTTGATTTCAGTCCCACACAGTACTCAATCGGCTACATGTGGACTACAGTAAAGACAGAGGGCAAGCATGTTCTTAAGGCACTGTTTGAGAAGTCCGGGGTGTGGGTAAAGTGAAATAATGTATACATAAAAATATCCAAGTCACTGAATATAAAATATGCAAAAAGAATGAAAGAATAAAAAAGACACAAAGAAAATCAAAACAAAAAATGTTTGTTTTTTTTCTGCAAAACAAAAAGAAGAAAACAGAAACCAAGTAAAAAAGGCAATGACACAAAATGAAGAAGAGAGCAAAAAAAGAGAGCGGGAGAAAAGAAGCGAAAGAAAGGAAAGCAAGAAACAATGAGGGGAGAAAGAAACGAGGAAGGAAAGGAGGACAGAACAAAGTTTACGAATGAGGGTGGGAAGGAGGAAAAGAATCAAAGAAAAAAGCGAATGAATGAAAGAAAGAGAGAAAGAGAGAGAGAGAGGGAGCGAGATGGAGAGTAAGAGAGAGAGAAAGAGACAGAGAGAGAAAAAGAACAAGAAAGAGAGCAAGCAAGCAAGCAAGCAAGAAAGCAAGAAAGAAAGCAAGAAAGAAAGCAAGAAAGCAAGAAAGAAAGAAAGTGAGAAAGAAAGCAAAGAAAGCGAGAAACAAAGTGAGAAAGAAAGAAAAACTTAAAAAACAAAAATAAAGAATGTATAAAAGAAAGGTAGAACGAAAGAAAAAAAAACAAAGGGAAAGCATGGGAGCAACAGAAAAAACAGCAAGAGAGACATTAATAAGGAGCAAAAGATAGAAAGAAATAGCCGGGAGAGAGAGAAATGGAGCCAATGAGATAAAAGAGAAAGAAAGTGAAAAGCAAGCAGAGAGGTCAAGGCCCTCAAGAGGGTTCCTGGAATGCAGTGCCCACTAGCACAGGCGTTCCAAATATACAGACAATAAAAATAATATCTTGTGCTAAAAACTCAATTTGTACGACTGGAAAGTTTCTGAGGGTTTATGATCTGATTATCAGTACACAATGAGAAGAATCTAAAACAGGTGTATGGAGTGGATGACCGTGGAGAAATAAAAGGAAAGCTTTTAATAGCAGCACAGGGTCTAATGTAGTGACACAAATCTCTAAAGTGCGGAGCGGAATGTCCTTCCCTCTTGACTGTACAGCACAGCTGAATTGACTCGATACGCAGAGAACACTTCTGTATGGTGACTGAGCAGTTAGCATGAAAATTGACCTTTGCTTGCTTTCTGAACTGTGGATTATTCATCTTAATGCTCCTGATTGGTCAGGGTGGCTTGAGCTGGAGCCTTCTGACATATTTGCCTTCTTCACTACCTCCCGTGTGCCTTTAAAACTCATTTGAAAAAATGCTCGACAACTCGAAGACCTCAGCGGCTGACCATGCCAAGAATCCTGGCGCTATAAAAAAGGGCAAAGAAGCTTGTAAACTGCAGCTAGGATTGAAAAATCGGCAGATGATGATTGCATATGCAGTAAGCGTTTAACAGCGGTGTGTAAAACAACGAAATTGAGAATTCAGACCAAGTCGATTTACTGTTCTTACATTAAGCTGGTATATTCGAACAAATTAAGGTTAAGATCACTGCCAAAAAGTGCCATAAAATGACAGGAAGGAAAAGAATCACAAAGACCAAGGTTATTTCTTGTGTAATTATTATGACTTAATAGTCCGAAATATAAAATAAATACAACATTTATTGAACATCTAAATCTCCTCCATCGATAGGCTCGGGCTCATCTGAACGGGTTCCAATGTGATTGTGTCTTATAGCTGCTAATAAAACAGAAATGACACCGAGACAGACTCGGAGCAGACAAAGAGATAGTGTGAAGGCTCAGGACCGCATAAATCTGGCCCAGTCAAACTTCAGGAATGTCCCAGTTTGTCAAAAACAAATAGCAGCTTGTCTCGGACCATCGCTGGGCAGAGAAGCCCTCACATCTGGTCAAACATAGCTCACCCTGAGTCAGGAGTCCATTCTGGACAAACAAGGCCCTGGAGGGACGTCGAATTCTGTTAAGCAAAGAGAAAGCTTTGCATGCCTAGCAAAGAAGAAAAATCCACCTTAAAGTGATAGTTCACCCAAAAAAGAATGTGGTCATTGTAAAGTGTCTTAAGAACACCAAAGAAGATACTGTGAAGAATGGTAGCGCGGCACCCATTTCCTTTTATTGTTGGCACACAAAACCAAGTCAAGTGAATTAGTGGCGATTAGTTTTCCAGTAACGACATTCTACAAAATATCTTGTTTTGTGTTCCGCGGAGGAAAGAAAGTCATGCAGGTTTGAAATGACTGAACACAAAATAGGATATTTTTGAAGAATAGCAGCACAGCACCCATTGACTTCTTTGTTCCGGTCATAAAACCACGACCAGTGAATTAGTACTTTAATGTTCGGAAATAAACCTTCAGCATAGCCCAAAGGAATATATTCTAAAGAATGAAGTCATACAAGTTGAAATAAGATACAAATAAATAAATCATATACATTTTTTTGGGTGTACTATCACTTCAAAGCTGCAAACAGTAACTTTTGCTTGACATAAGTTCATGTCGAATAGCATGAAACCTAACGTTTCCCACAAAATCAAACCCAATAATAAATCATAGCTTTCCGTTACAAATCCACCAGTGTATTAGCAAATCAAGGTCATGGGTTCGATCCTAGATACCACACCATCCGATTAAAAAAAAAAAGAACCCCAGTTGAACAGACACGGCTTAATCTGCACGTTCAATTGAGAATTACTAACCAGAGGTCTTTATTAGCAAAGAAACAATGCTGACAACACATTACAATACCCCTGATCAATACAACCGACAGCACAGGGACTGCAATGACTTACAACGTGAGAATCAGTGTTTCATGCCTGTGAAGTTTCGCCAGCTGGTACGAGCAGAAAACATGATGGCATCTTCAATGTAAAAAGCCAGCGTCGGTTCCCCTCAAAGACCCCTGTCAGAATACACTAATGTCACATTGATCAGGCGTCTCCCTCCTGTAACATCTCTACATTCTTACTTCCTCTGGGCTGCGTGTGAATAATCAAGCATGGGCTGAATCAATGGCCGCCGCGCGGCTCCACAGGTAAAGGTTAGCGGGGTGGAATATTGAATTATTCCTGCTTCTCTCATCAGTGCCATCTGCATGGCTGCGTTTAATTGACAGGGCAAAGGGACAAGCTGGCTTTCTTCAGCATCTCTCTGCGTACGAGACCGGCGCATAGCAAAAGAAAAGCAACAGCACACATGGTTCATATGTGCGTTGAGAGAAGCGATTATTCAAGCTGGTTTTGCTGTCAGACGGTACAAGATACAGGCAGCTCATCCACAGCCAAAGATGATAGCCTTTGATCTCTCCTACTTTCTTTCTAGAGGGGACAAACCGGCTTATTAAAAAGAGACAAATTCTGAAACTTGGTCCGATTGTTGATGGAAAACTGAAATCTGGGAAGTGTTCTGCCTCTGGCCACCTCAACCTCTTGAATCTAAGTGTGGGTGAAAAAATCGTACTGAAGTGGCAGTGCTGCATCAAATGCAGCCATCAGAGTGATGTGACTTATCGGCTCGACTGTCAAGTGTGCCTGACATCCGTGAACTATGCAATCAAAAGAAAATCTATACAAATGTACAGCTCATGATTTTCTAATGCCTGAATAGTATCTGAATACTTCGACAAGAGATCTAAGCTGTCTTTTATTTTAAAGTAATCGTGATGTATGCTTATAGTTTGTGGTAAACATTTGAGCCTCTACAATACAGAATACATCGTGAATGGAATACCCCACCCAAAAATGGAATGTTGTCATGAAATAATTTCTGCGTTCTCCTGAACACAAAGGGAGATATTTGGTAGAATGTTGACAAGGGAGATTTTTTGGGCATCATTGACTACCTTAGTAAATGTAAATGTATGTGAAAGGTGGTTAAAATATAAATCCAAAATTGCAAGTAAGCTAATCGAATTTGACGTTTTAGTAGGAAACTCTTAATTATATCGCTTACATTCTTATAAATATCTTTAAGTTTGAATAATTCATAACAGAATTCTATTTTTGGTGGACCCTTTAAGGTTATTGGAAGACCTATATGCACTATATGCATAAATATAATACACAAAAAGCTTTCATCCTCTTGCCGCAACATTTCCGCAGATAGCTTGAAGATATGACTGACAGTTCCTGTCCTCTGCGGTCTCTGTGTCCTGATTGACACGGGACGAGCCTTCAACCTGCCACCCGAAACCCTCACGCCCCACTCGAGCCCGCAGACCCCCGGAATAGAAGTCATTAGCACGTTTGGTAAGTACAAATGAGCTGACGGCCTCCTGATGGACCGTCTATCTCTTGGATCAGCTTTCAGAGAGAGTGTCTCGTAATGACGAGTACAGGGAATGAAAGAGGGGGAGAGAAACTAATATTATAATGCTTTCTCCAATCGCACACCTCGCGAGGGCCCGATATGGAGGGGCCTGAAGTGGGCTTGATGATAGAGAAGGCCTCTCTCACCCACACGCAGGATCCCACTGTGGGTTTGTGAACACCCACATGCGTGTTAATTGGGTGTCGGTGAGCGAGTGCTCCTGTAGACAATAAATTTCTGCCGCACTTGTACAATTTGCACCCTCTTAGCATCTTCAGAGCAAAACGGAGGATGGGACTACATGTACGGGAATACTTGCACACGAGCCTCGATGTAATGCACACAAATGCACCGCTAACCCCTGCACGTGACCCCGTCTCCCTCTGGACTTCCCGCTAGGCCAGCCAGTGGTCAAAACTATCTGAGTCAGGCCTGAAAACCGCGAAAGGAATAGCCACGCAAACCGCTCGATTTGCAAACCGTCCCAGAATAGCAATGCCGCTTCTTGGTCAATTTGCAGTGGCAGGATGAGCCGGGGAAAGAATTTATACAGCGGCTGTCTATAAACTGACCTGCAAAGAAAAGACTTCCTTGTGTGAGCCTGGCGCAGACACACGAACCCTGCCCAACATGCGCCGAGTGGAAAATCCATAAAGCCATCACTTCGAGTCTTTAATAAAAGGGCTAGTTTCATTTTAATATTTTGCAAAAGCTAAACTCATGGCACACTTGCCAGACTAAAAACAATTTCCTTCGCTTGGCTGTACCCTTCAGCTGCGGATTAAAAGGCCGACGTCCGAAAGGAGCCGACCGATGCCCTTGGGCCTTCGCAGGGGCCCGTGCCAGTCATCTCGCTTCCCTTCACCTCCAGAATCATCCCGACAATACCAGATTTTATTAAAAGAAGCCTCAATGATGCTCGATGCTCGGCCGGGTCTTTACTCAGATGGGAAAGGGGGTTCGTGCTTAGCGGCTATAATATCCTGTTTCTGGGTAGGTTTACTTTGCATTTTAACAAGCATGTAGAAAGGAGGGGACATTCCAGGCATGGTTGCTGTCTGCAGGGCTGTGCGGGGCCCTGGGTTCAGACGCGAGCCTTGCCCTGGATGGCCTTTATAGTGCCGCCGCCCCAGCGGAATGCATGTGCTTTATATGCTGGGCGCGGACATGTGGCCTGAGTCAATAAGAAACAGACATGTACACATGCACACACATGTCCACATCTCTGAACACAGGCTGACATTCCAGATCGGTCAAAATAAAAATACTTCTTCACACTATACCCAGCTGATGAAATCTTTCTACTGTCCAGAAGCTTTGGTAGGAAAACTACGGGAGAGATCAAAAGATGGATTTACGAGTATCAATTTAGATGAAAATGTGCAACTTGTTCCCTTAAAACCCACTTTCACCTACTGATGTATGTTAAAATAAACTATAAAAGAGAGGGTTCACCCCAAAACAATTGGTCGTTCCTATTATTTTTAACATTATTTTAAATTTTGATAAACAAAAACTGTTGGATGGTGTCTTCTAAAAAGACAAAAACCAAATTCAATGCCAAAGTGTTTCTTTTATCAACATTCTTCAGAATATATTCTTTCGTGTCCTGCAGAACAAAGTAAAACATGCAGTTTTGACAGCGGGTAGAAGCTTTGTTAAGAAAAATAAAAGGATTGTCGAACTACAACCCACAATCCACTATAACTTCCCATGCTTAAATATTAAAGGGACAGTTTACCCCAAATAAAACAATTCTGTCATAATTTATTCACCCTCTTGTCTTTTTAAAGAAGAATGACTTTGGTAAATCTGAAAGAAGTTATTTTGAAGACCTGGTTGTCTCCATTCACCTCTGTAAATTCAATACAGACCAAGTGTTCTCTTTTACAAAATTCTTTAAAAAATATATTTGTGTTCTGTAGAAAATGTATAGAGTTTTGACATGAGGGTGGGAAAATCACAATTTTGGGGTGAACTATTACTACATCTGTCAACATGCCATGTTATACACAAAATGAGAACATTTATGAATGTGCATTTTACCCGAGAAACATTTTTATTTACAATAAAAATTAGTTGTAAATGTTTAAAATGTGTTAATTTGATACTTAAACAGATAAAAACACACACCTTTCAAAAAAAGACAGGTTTTTGTGTTTTCTCCCTGAATTAAATAATAACTAGCATAAAAACACAAAACACACTCTTTAAAAAAATGTCTATCTATGCTTTGGTGTCTAACGTTGATAGTATTCTGTTTTCTGAAAAAAGCAACAAGCTTCAACCTGAATCTTCTTCATAATCCTCATATCCTGATCTAGGCTATGATCGTATTCCCTAAACCTACTTTAGATTTTTAACAAAAGTTCATCCGTCTAACTCGAGTCTCACTCTCCGCCTCTGAAAGGGGAGGGTAGCGGTTGGCACAGGGAGCCGAGCAGCCGGCTGTTCCCGTGTCCAGAGACCGGGATTTCCCGCAGTACGTCATAGCCCAGCAAACACAGCTTTGCCATCTGCGACTGAAAAAACATCAGGAGCTAATCCACAACACCGCTGCAAACAGCTTTTCCTTTCCTTCAGAGACACGAGCACAAATCTTCCCGTCTGCTGCGAGCAGTGCCACCCAAAGGCCTACAGCGCCAATCGTCTTTCAATCTCACTCACCTCCTTTCTAACTCTCTCTCCTGTATCTGTCAGTCTACGGCGTTCAAAAAACTTCAGTCCATTAAGTCTTCTGAAATGAGAGACCCCAATGTGTCATCCAGCTATAAGCCCTGGTGAACATCACTCACAGAACCTGTCATCTACTGGTGTAGTGTCTCTTCCCTCACATCACGTTCAGAAACACACACCCACATGACGGCTTCAGGACTGTGTGTGTCATGCGTGTTATCTTGGGTGTCTTTTACTTTTTGGGAAAGCATTCTTGCAGAGAGCTCCTTTGTGTTTTAGTGTGTGAAAGGGTTAAAAGACAAATGGGGCCCATTGAGCGAAAGGCATGCTTGAGCGGCACATTTCGGACGCGGGGGCCGGAGTTAAAACAATGCCTGCCTTTTATCCGCAAAGGGCTCTAATTGGACGGGAAGCTCTGCCGCCTTGGCACTCTGTGGGCGAATCAGAAGGGCCAAAAAATATGGCACTGAAACCAAGCCCACACCACCTGCACTCGTGACACTGCATGTATCCGGATTTACCATCGTATCTGCATACTCTGTATTGTTTTAATGCTGTTTATCTGGTATACACTCACGGGTCATTGGCTATTTTAATCAAGCCTAAATTCGGTTCCAAGTGCAAAAATATCATAACATGGTATAGATCAGAACAGAAAACAAAGCAAATCAATATTTCCACAATCAATTGTTTTCATCTACAGCATCTGCTATGGCACACTTTCTCTGAATTAGCAGTATGGATCTTTTTTAAAAATGATCCTCATTGATATTGTTAACAAATGACCAGAAAATAGAATGTGACAGTTCTAGAGAGAGTGGAGATAAAGGTCCCTCAGGGGCGGCTGTGCAGCCGTAATTTGGGAACAAAAGTACTGTAGCTGTTGGTTAATGTCCATTACTGTGTGCTCTTTTAATTCACAAACATACACACTAATTGTTTTGCAAAGTATTCTGGGGTGGGCCCTGTCATCGGCCTTCTTAGTCTGTTTGTGCTGTGAAGTAAACTCATATTCCAGACAGATTGAGAACACAAGATTTTACATTAGAGAAACCCACATCTTGTTACAAAATATGTAGCATTATGTGCCAGTCGCAAAGACATTGTTTAGCAATTACTACAGGGACACTTGAAATATGAAAATGAAGTCATTAAGCCTCTTATCCTGTATGACTACTGCATGAAGATATTTAGAAGAATGGTAAATATTCAAAGCAGAGCAACATTAGTTTGAACAAGCATTCTTCAAAATATCTTTTTTGTGTTTTGTATGTTTAAAATGACACAAGGTAGATCAAATGTCATTTGGATAGCTCACCCCAATGAAAAATAAAAGGCCTGTTCATACACAGAAAAATAACTATAAAGAACACTGAAACAACTTAGCATTCACATAGTTATTCATCCAGCAGCTTGGCAAAAGTTCTTTCCATTATCTCTATAGTCATCATTCTTGGTAATCAGTTCCCAAAAATTTCTCATGTCCCTTTTTTATTTGTCGCCATAGCACATCTCTCTTCAGCACAATCTGAAATATCATGGGCCGAGGCATAAACATGATTCATGAGCTAAACTTCAATACAGACAGATCTATTCAAATCCACGCTTACAGGGGTACACCAGCATCCTAAAACATGAGCAGTGATGCTGACATGAACAGAAGATAGGGCTAGATGATGCTGTCAATATGTATGACATAACTGTCAATGAACTACCTAAATATCTTGTGTTACGAGTCATGTTGTTGGGCAAAAGCAAAAGATCTTCAAGATCTCTGGTTTGACACTGTACCTAAACACACTTGCGTAACGCACAGAAATAAAAGCAAATGGACAGATGAAATCCACTCTTTTGGAGATGATGTTTTGGTTTCACCCTATTTACTTTTCGATTACTTGAGAGTTTCACACTAATACTCTCAATTCACTTTTTCTGTTTCATTCGGACCAATTAATCGTCCCACAGGGTTGTTTAAACCCAAGGACCAAAAACGCAGAGTGGGAAAGCCCAGATCTGTTTAAGCAAGTAGCCCATCACCTTACACCAACAAAGCTACACGGCAGCAGCCAGGGGAATTATTGCTTAGCTGACCCAGAAATCCAGGGCCAGCTTTGTTTTAACAGGCAGGGGAGCTTTCCACCACTTTAGCAACTGTGCCTCGACCACAAAAAAGACCCCAGTGCTTTAGAAGAGCTAGTGGGGAGGAAATTAAATATTACACCAGAAGGGAATGGTTTTGCTCGGGCGAGGGAGGGGGCCGGGACATTAGTGCAAAAGGTAGTTGGGGGGAGGGAGGGCTGGAACGCGCCGAGCACGACACTGAGGAATTAGCAACGTTTCTTACTAATGAAGAAGTATGTTCATTATCGGAGTAATTCGATCAAGATGCTGAAGCGGGGAGTTGCGCTGGGGGAGTGGGTGACATTCTTTATTACACACCTCATTTCATTTAACGGACTGGGAAATAAAGAACTAATATTTTATATCAGTTGTATCATATTCACGCTTTATTATATATTACACACACAAACGTATAGGGGGTCACCAGATGTGCACGCTTGAACAAGGTTAACATTTGGAATGTGTTCATTTAAAAGTGGCTACTGTAGACCATCCAAATATATTTCATATTTTTTTATAATTTATTACAAGTGTTAATTTAAATCTGGCTACTGTAAACCATCCAAATATATTTTCATATAATTTATTATATTTTTATAACATGTACTACGCAAATGATATATAAATGATTATATATTTATTTATTTATTAGATGTATTTATTATAAATTCTTTTTTATTTGTATTCTACACAGTAAAAAAGTGTTTGAGTGGCTTAGTAAATATATATATATAAAAAATAATAATATTAACTTTAAAACGTTTATATTTTAGAGGAAAAGTTGTGGAAGTAAAAATCGAACAGTAAATTAATTAAAAATGTACAAATATTCTTAGTGTATGTAATAAAAAACGATTTATTTAACAAATAAATATTTGTTATTTACACTAATTTTTTGGGTGAATTTTAAAAGAAATTTTGGGTGGATAAGATTGTCCTTGTTTGTGAACATGTACACTACATTTAAACTTAAATTAAGACTTATAAACTGAAAACACATTAAGTATTGCATTAAATGAAAACTATTAAACGAGATACTTGCGGAGGTCTTCGGTAAGTTGGTTAACAAAGTGTTTATGTAGTTGCCGCTGAAACGGTCTACAGAATTGACAAAAACTGAATTCTTGCCTCATGCCAAATCTGTATAATTTTACAGTGTAAAATTATTCAGGACAATTCCTAAAAACATTTCTGAAGTTTAATAGCCCCTGGCTACGACTCCATCTATGTTCCAGGGACAAAAGAAAATATACAGGTTTGGAATGACATGGCAAGAAAGCAGCACAACATCTCCCTTCTGGGTGAGCTATTACTAAAGGGACTTGGGTCATTTCAAGCCCAAGCTGTGGATCGGAGCCCTTCGGCTCGGGCCAACAGGAGCCCGAGTTTGATCCTGCATCTGTAAAGCAATCAATCAGCCGCCGAGTGCTTCGACTGCAACCGCTCCGTTTGGTAAACACGGCGTCAAAGGCTATTAGTACAGCGGTCCCTCTCCGAAGCTCCAACCTCCTGAACAGAGCGCTCACAGGTCCACTCCTGACGTCAGCCGGCAGGTATCGGCTATCAAACGACCGGGAGCAGAGACTCTTCTTTCTCTCATTCTCTTTGCGTAAGAAACAATGGCTGATAATAAGAGGCTGACCGCTTCTCTTTTCAGCTGCTGCTCGATTTACGCTCACCTTCTCCTTTATCAGCATTTTCTAGTCAGCATTGTGCTGGACCTCATTCTTAATCACCTACATATTCATTCCTGACGGATACAGAAATTCAATAATATCTAGACTAGAATAAGGGCCGGGTAGTCAAATACATCAGAATGCTCGCATGACTGCACGGCCATCAGTCACTGAAGCTCGAAGATGTTTCTTACTACAAAAAAGATTACATGAAACCTATGCAGGAAGGAGTATCAAGAGTTTGTGCAGAGACAAATGAAAAAACAATTCTATAACCGATTTAAACAGTTGACAACGTGCAACAATGTCAGCCATTCCCAGTACATACAGGATTCCGTGGAAAAATCAGTTTTGGTTAAGTGGTCCGTATTTACATCATTTGCTGTAATGTATCATTAGAGAATATGAGTTTACATTCCTAAACATTTACTGTGTCATTATTTGTAATAATCCAGTGAGACTTTTTTCATTCATTGCTGTAAAGAGACTTGAGATACAGCTTTGTGGGTAGGTGTCTTGAAGGCTCTTGGCACAGGCCTTCTGGTTACAGTCTGTTAAAGTTTTTTCTCTTTTTATCACGTCATAATAAATTATGACACCAGATCTCTAGCTATTTTCACAACTCTTGTGCATACAAAAATCACACTGGATATATAAGAATACAAAATAAATGTATAGAAATGTATAGTTGTATTCTTAATCACACACTTCTTTAAATGATATAAATAACTGACTTAAAAACATATATTGGGTTGATAATGCTGAGGTACTGTGCAATAAAAAGAATTTAGCACATTACTGTATTACCAAAACTTTGCCATAACATTTACATCACGTACATACTGTTCTCATGCAGAAGATAGTTTGTGATAATTAAACATGTTCGCTTCTGACTGTCCACCAACAGAGGTATTGCGATGTTTGTAAGTTATGGGGATAGTGGGAATACTGGATTGCCGCAACTCTGCAAAAAGATGGCAATGGATTGCAAATGTGTGTGCGTTTAGTGACCGCACACCGCTCCGCCCACACATCCCTACAGCAGGAGTCATTACCTAACCTCCAACCGGCCTCACAAACAAGGGAATCCATTAATGCACATCAAAGGTTAGCCAAGAAAATATATAAATAAATGCTACATCAACCAAAAACCAGAGTGCGAGAGAGAAAACCAGACTTGTTTGTGAACTCTTTGCCTCCCCCTACCCAGAAGCGCACTTTAAATCTCTCGCGCCCCCCCATCCTTTTAACCTAAGTGGGCCTTCCTATTGCCTTAGCATGTTCACTTGTCCACTGTACTAAAGTCATTAACATATTTGGAGTGCAGCGAGCAGAAAGCTTAATTGTCCTTAATTGCTCGGCTAAATATGTTCTCTAATGATTCTCCTCAGATCTGTGACTGCCTTTTGCGCAATTTCCCGGCCGCTGGCTTCATTATCCCTGCCTCCTCGGAACAAAGCGTCTTTAGAGGCCAACTCCCCCTGTAGTTTCTCTCTCTCTCCCCCCCGGCACCACGTTAAGAGCAGCAGAGCCACCCGGCTCGCGGGCAGGAGGGGTGGGCGCACAATGAAACTCTTTTGTGGGGGCGCGAGAGTCAAAATGATTAGAAAACCAAATCTATGCTGAAACAGTGTGTTAATTGACTGCGACTTTGTCAGGCCATACGTTAGTGAGCCATTAAGATGACAAAAGCCTTAACCCCTGCCTTTTGTTTTAGCGCATTACCGCCCTTTGAGTTCTGGAAACCCAACGGCATTGTTTGTTTAAGGGTGCCTTGGGCTACAATGATGTACACCAAAGGGACATCTCATGTCAAGTTAAAATACATTTAAACTTTAACATACGCACTTTGAAGAAATTTCAAAATATGACATAATATAATAATATAGTTGAACATTTGACTTGTATATAAGTTACCCTAAACTTTAAAACTGAGTTGTATAATTCGCTTAATTAAAACCTAGTTATCGGACGCGCAAGGTGTTTATGAATTGAAAACAGATTATTCTCCCAATAAGACCAAGTTGTGTCACAAAGACTAAAGACACTAACATCACATGAAATCTGCTTGGAGCAACCTGATCCGCCACCAAAGCTACAACGAACATGCTTTGTCTATCTATTATGAAGTCTGAATTATACATGGAGTTGGAATTTTCCACTGTTTCAACAGAGGGGAACGGCACAGCAGTGTAGAAATCCATCTTAATGTACTTTAGATGGTTGCTGGTTTCAATTAAGTCTATGCTTGTGTGTACACAACTAGTGCATCAATTTCAACCATAAAGAAAAACACTGGTCATCCGAAAATGACAACCACAACCGGGAACAGACATTTACCAAGGGTGTTTCTTTAAACAATCCACGTCCATTGGAAGACTGTTAGGTGACGCTGTATCAACACAAAAAACTTACCGGTGTCGGCAGACGGACACTTGCGGATGGTGAAGATGGCGCTCAGCTCCTCCTCTTCCTCGGGCAGACCCTTCTGCAGCCGCTGCAGCTTGCGTAGACTCTCGCTGCGCTGGTGCTTCATGGACCGGACGTGCTGGATGAGGTTCAGCTTGGCCTTGGTGGAGTAGTTGCACAGGACACAGTGGTAATAGCAGGACTCACCCTCTACGGCGTTCTCGTGTTGCTGCAAATGCTGAGAGAGAGAAAGAGAGAGTTAAGCGCCGGTTTTTAAACGAATGGGATGCCGGACGCCATTTACAAATGAATAAATCAATTACCAATCAGGATTGGGTTGTTTAACACACTGTCAACATCTTTCATCGACACCACTTTGGTCTCTGGACCTCGTGCATCTCCGCGCGCTAACAAGGCAGGACTTTAGTATTCTAAAGTACAGGAGCAGCTCGCTCGGAGGAACGCGCATTGATTCCCTTCGCTCAAAACGAGTCGTTCCCCTCTGAAAAGGAAACTCCAAACATCTGCCTGTTTCACGCATGGGATGATAAATATCGATCTCCGGCGAGTCAAATCTTGCTTCTTTGAGACCAAGGCTAAGATGGAGAGACAATTCTGGGGGTGTGCTGGAATTGGGATCTACAGTAAATATACATACAAGATCTCAAACACAACATTCTGAGGGAATGTAAAGACGTGAACTGCACAATCCCTAAACCAACCACACAGCACACCCAGTCCCAAGCCATTGAGCGAAGCCCGCATGAACAATATGTAGATCCATAGATCTCAGCATTACTGTCTGTTCTAAGCTCTTTACAAATACAGAATATGTCTAGCCTTGATGCTTTTACAATGAATCATGGCCAGCATCACACCTTTCAACATTAAGGAACATCACAACTCAAGATGATGCAAATCCATCGCTCTGTTTTGTTTTTGCCTGGCAAAACATGTATTTTGTCTTGTGGAGAAGCTCTTAATCTCCTGCACAGACCACCCCCAAACCCTGACAAAGGTCGGGGAAAACAAATTGATTCATTAAGACGCTGAGTTGGCTTTGCCCCGCGGCGCTGAGATGAGATGCGTTTCCATCGGCTTCAGATGCACAAAGCCAGAGTAACATTAGATTTTTAACCCAATTAAGGCCACATCAGGTGTTGACAACACAGAGAGAGAGGGCGAGAGAGAAAATATTGTGTTCCCTGAAATGTTCTCCTTCTCTGGTAATATTTAATTTTCGGGTAATATCCTAACATCGCTATGAGGGCTTTTTTCGAAGCAATTGTGGTGCTGGTATCATATGTCACCCTGGTATACCTAAGATGTGCATTAGGGCCACTAACTTCCAGGAATGGGCTTTTGCTTTTTGTGTGTGCCCCTCAGCTCCGTGTAATGGAGTTATTAGGTGATCGTAAAAGGCTCTGCTTTTCTCCTCACGCGCTCTCTCTCGCTCCCCTCCTCTCTCTTTCCTGTTTGAAGTGGGGGTATGATGTCATTGAGTAGGTGATGCTGGACGTTTTGGGCTCGGGTTGAACGCCGGTATCTCGCACGCCCTAACACATATGCAGCGGATAAGATGTCAGGACAATGATCTGTCACGGATTTGCGGTTAGGGTCAATCTGGCACGGTTTATTATAAAAACGCGAGTAGAGCATTTATACCTCATGCACAATACACCCAAAAATAAAATTAGTAAAATATTTTGAAGAATGATGTCAACACAGCAGTTGCACTCATTCACAAAATGCAAGTGAATGGGTGCCAGTTGCCAATGTTCCTCAAAATATCTAATGTGTTCTGTGGAAGAAGGAAAGTCATGCAGGTTTTAGGGTAAGTAAATGATAACAGAATTTTTCATTTTCGGGGGAACTACCACTTTAATGCATGTGTTAAGCTTCAAAGGTCTTTTCAAGAGGTTTGAAATTTTTTTGGAGTTTTACAATACCTATAAAATGGGCATGATTTACTCGGGTGAACCTTAGCCGCCCTGGTCTATAGAAAAGCTATACATAATCACAAACATGACAGCCATCATTCTTACCCAAACTTAAAGTTTACACATATTACCCATTTGGGAACAGACACCAAAAATTCCTCACTTTAATTTTATCCACAGTGTCCTACAATTACCATATTCGACGTATTGCATCCCAGTATTACCATACCATCTAAAATAACATAATAGTGTCATGGTTCGTTGTATAAGAGTAGGCTTGAGTGCCTGATCCTGGGTGAAAAGTTCAAGACTCTACAACCTACTTAGCATAAAAGATACTATTATAAATCTCCATATAGCGAGGATACGAGAATATTGCTCTCCAGGTCTGACATATGTGGGCAGATTCCATTAAACCCACCCATGAAACAAAAAGTTCTATGAAACGCATCTTTCACCGTCAGAAAAACTCGCACGGTTCAATCTGCACGAGAGACCCCTTGAGAGGCCACGTACACCTCATCTCCCCGCCGACACCCAACACACCTCCGGGTCTGAATGTGAAACACAATAAGGCATGCGAGCACGGCCGTGTGCGGCGTGTCTGTTTCTTATGATCCTGAGATGAAGCTCCATGCTGATAAATCAACTGAAGCACAGGAATTCGGCAGCCTAATGAAAAAGTCATGTTTGCGGAGCAGGGAGGGGCCGGTCAGGGTGCTGTTGAGAAGTCTCTCCTCCGCAGGGGCCCCCGAAACGATCGTGCTCGGGCCCCTGGAGCCAGAGAAGGCCACAGAGTCAGCATGGCTTACATTACAACTCAAAATTCATTTAATTGGCTAAAAGTTAATGGCAGACGTACAAGAGAGCAGATGAGCTGTGGGAGAGAAACCTGAGCGGGCAAGAGGGAGGCCTGTGTGCGTCCCATCTTTACCGGACAGAAGTTTTGAATACTCTTCTGGAAGTGAAGGATGAATCAGTCTTCTGTACTCGCGTAGGTGAGGAAAAGCAAGGACCTCATGCACCCGGCTGCAACTCGACGCTACCTGCTTTGTGCCCCATCACGCACAGCTATCGCTTTCAACACCTACCTGCCCCTGCGCATGCATCCACAGGAGCATCCACGCGAGTGGGCTGTAAAAACACACCACCAGCACTTTAACAACCGGAGAGTCGAATATAAGGCCGTTTGCACTCAGCACACTATGTAAAACCCTCCAACGTAACAAACCCACAGGAGAATTATGGGAAGAGAGCTGTAAAGTCCCAAAACTTCATCTACACAAGTGCATAACCTCGAACGCTTCTAGCCATAAAACATTTCAAAAGTGCATTTCATAACTGCCTTGTCTATTTTAAACCCAAAAGCTAGGATAGTTCACCCCAAAGTAAAGACTCTAGCATTTACTTAATGTTGTCATTACAACCTGTATTACTCTCTTCTGCAGAAAACATAAGATATTTTGAAAAACGTTGGTCACCGAACATGGGAGGTACTCATTCACTTGCACTGGTTTTGCGTCCATACTGTACAAGGAAATGAGCATTAACCATGTTCGGATGCCAAAATTTTCAAAATATCTCCTTTTGTGTTCTGCCGGAGAAAATTATCAAAGAGGTTTGAAATGAAATAATCGGTAGCAACTGATCAAAGAATTTTCATGTTTGGGTGAACTTATCCCATGAGTACAATTAAAAAGTACTTAGGAGAAAAAGTACTTTCATGTACTTGCTTATGGGATAATTCTTAGTTTTTTTTATAATTTACTCACCCTCTTGTTATTTCTAACTTTCTTCGACAGAACACAATAGATAATATTATGAAAAAACGCTGCTTACTAAACAAAATTGGTGCCCATTCACTTACATTGATCTAACACGTCCATACGATAGAAATGAATGGACAAGTCTGTAACTTGGACGCCAACATTATTCAAAATATTTCTTTTGTGTTGTGCCTAAGAATTTTTCTTTTAAACGGTTTTAAAACGGTTTTAAAAGACGTTTAAAATGACAAGATGGTTAGTAACTGATGAAAGACTTGTCACTATTGAGTAAACCATTTCTCTACATATTTCAAAAAACAATTTATAATTTAAGCTGTCGGCACAAACGCATAAACGCATTTCTGTCCACATCCATCCATGTGCCACACACACCGCTCCATTTTGCTCCAACTCCTATTTCTGCTATTAAATTTGGCAATGCTCTTAATACAAAACTAATGCATTAAAACAGATGACTATCCAGTGGCTAAATAGCTATCAATTTCTCCCAGAGCTGACGAATTCCCACTGCGTGCGAGCCCGAGTGTCTGAATGTGTATTGCTTTGTAATTATCCCAATGATTCTCGGCACTTAATGGCAAGGCCTGGTGATTTCAACACACACACACGTACAGAAACTCAACAACTGTCTGCCCCAGAGACATGATAATGATAGGTCTGTATCAAAAACTGGACTGAACCACATCTTCTAGGTCACAACACTAAAACATAAAAAACAGCCGGACAACCCCTCCGCTCATATCATGATACCGAAGGGTCAAGACGGTACCTTAAGGGCAGCCGGCTAAACTAGATTTGCTCATTCGTCACGTCGATAATGCGTTGACACCTTTGTAACTAGAATGATGAAGTCATTGGTTAAATAATAGCCAATGAGATCACTCTGCATTCTGAGGAGACAAAGGGATCTGCCTAATGGGCAAAAACCCCAAGCAGATATGAGACAGGAAGCTGCGCCCTCTCTGATATCTCACTCTTTGTGTGCGTGAGTCTTTAGATGGGTTTATTTAGTTTAAGTTAAGGGACCAAACTCTCTGATGTTAACTAAACCAAAAACAAACACACAATATAATACAGCAGAGCTGCGGCCATAAATGAGTTTGACCTCGGTTTTACCTCATTCCTCTTTTATCTTGTTTCTCACATCACAACAGTAGTGCAGGGAGAAGCAGACCCGCGACCGCAGAAGCTCCACTGGATGCCAAGTTCAGCGGCTGGTTCGAATTAGGCACTGCGAGCAGCGACATGCCCAGAACTGGGCTGCTGCTGAAGAAACAATGTGCACCCTCCCTTCGCATACCTACAACTTCCTGCACCTCTCGCTCTTTATCTGCGGTGACTCCAGAATCCCTTTACTCTTCGATTCTATAGCTATTCTGTTACTCTTTCACAGCTCCAAGTCAAAGACATTGACCGTTGAGTGTTGTCAAGTACAGTTCAATAGAAAAACATTGTCAAACACTTCGCTACGGAATATAGGCCAGAAAAAATACTGAAAGCGCATTTATACACTGTAAATAATGTTTCACAACATAGTGCTATATTAAAATGACACAAAAACAAATATATATAACTTTAAATTAAAATATATAATCAGATTTAATATTTTTTTAACTTAAATGAACACAAAATTGAAATAGAACACTTAATTTTTTATTTCCATAATCCCGTTCACACACACACATTACTTTAGTTGTTTGAGGTGTTTCTCCTAAAACCCATGACAAACTCAAATATTATTTAAAAAACAATATTAAACACAAATTTTTAAATCTTGATCTAAGGACAGGCAAGATTAGTTGTAATGGATTGAGATCCCCTTAGGAATTCTAATAATAACAGGGAATTAAAATGTAGTCATAGTTCACCCAAAAATGACAATTCTATATCCCGTATGACTTTCCTTCTTCTGCAGTACACAAAGGAAGACATTTTTAAGAATAACCGCAGCAGCACCATTCACTTGCATTGTATGGACACAAAACTAAGTGTCCTGTTGTCGTTCGGATACAAACATTCTTCAAAATACCTTCTTGTCTCTTCTGCAGAAGAAAGGCCAAACTATCGTTTTAAAGCTGCAATCCATAGCTTTTTTTTCTCAAATTGGACAAAGCAACTTACAAAGGAACCGTTTTAACAGAAATGGTGATATGCAAGCAAAAATATGGATTTCAACTTTAGAGATCTGTGATTTATCATTCCTATCTGTTAACATAGCTCCCATTCATTTACACCAGTAAACACTTTAAAATCAGCTCTTAGATTCAGGTCTCTATCTCAGATCAGGGCCGATCAGTTTGGATGGATTACCGTACACATGTTTTGCAATAGAACAAAAGCTCAACGGGCAGAGGAGGGGAGGGGGGGCTTCCAAACAATCCTCCCCAGCAGCTTATACCACTCCAGTGCTCTTTAACACTAAATAAAGCAATAATTATTGAATTCCTTTGGCATAAATAAGCAGCTAGAAAGTAAACAATAGGAACATAATTGTAGAAGGAAGGCAATCAATGCCTGCAGTCATTTGGCTTGTGTTGATTATGCGTCCGCTCGTTTGTGTACATTTCTTTGTGTCTTTGAGTAAAAAGCAATAGCGGTTAGAGAGAGGCTGTAGTGACAAGCAGTTAAATAATACCCTCTTGCATACGGCGCCGCGAAACAAGCATGGGGTAATCCTTCCTCCGTTAATGCCCCGCTCGCTTGAACAATAGTTCTCAATCAGCTGATCAATGCATCCACATAATTCATTGGGCTGAGGATGGGAGAGAGAGTGAACCAAAGGCAGCAGAGACATCAATAAAGCGAATGGTGAGAACCAAAGGCAGTGATGCCCACCATGATGCCCTGCACATGACACTAATACAATATGTACGTAATAAACTATGCAAACCTTACGGCGTGTGACCAACATTCCAAAAAATGTGTGGTTGGCTTAAAAGAAAACATGCGAAACTATATTAATCGCAAGACGTCGCTTTCCACCGTGAAGAGCTAATTAACGGCTTAGCCTCCTGTTGTTTTTATGAATGCAGGCCAAGCCGTAGTACAATAACTCCGCCTGCAGGAGGCGACAGCTGTGCGGAGCTCCGGGGGCATCGCGCACAGCTGTTCCAACTGTCCTCAGACATCTGCGGCGGCCCGGTGCCATCTGGAAATCCAGGAGGACAGTTTTGAACCTGCACGGTTCCTCCTCCTGCCACGCTTCCCGAACCTACCCATGCGTTTCGGTAAGAGGCCGCGTTGCTAATTATTAGGACGGTGGAGTGAAAGAATTACGCGCATGTCTCGGGGCACGTAGACAGGAGACAGACGCGATCAATCGAGAGACATTCAGAGGTACTTAAAGCGTTCAATGAGGTCTTATTTGTTATATTAGCAGAAAACACATGACTTGATTCGGTGATCTGTCAGGAAAGGATCGGATAAAGCATACCTGCTAGGGTACGAAGTCAGATGCGAGGACGGAAACCCTTTATGCCTCAAGCGTCCACGCAAGATAGCAGCCAACATAAAATAAATCTTTGGTTTTCTATACATGGTTCAATTATTACCGATTACCGGTTCAATTATTTATTAAACTGCAAGCAAACTTTTAAACTTCTACAAAACACAAAAAGATGCCATTGATTGTTGAAGGATGCCCTGAACGCAGGACATAAAATATGCAGCATAATACGCACAACCCACTTCAATAACACACAAGTTAGCGAATACTCCGATTCCTCATACTCAAAAAGTCATAATGCGAATAGAAGAAACACCCGACAGTATTACCTCCCCAGGCTTGTATTATCCGGCTTTCACCTCCAGCGCTCCTTGTTAGTCGGCGTGAATATTTCATTAGCACATAATTGGTTGATGCTCCAGGCTAGGCAATAAGGCGGTAAAGAATGCTCCCGTTTCTTGTACTCCTATTCGAAATTTCACAAAGGGCAGTCAGCGGCGTTGTGCCTTCTTGATCTGGTCTCTTAAGAGGAAATGTTTGAGTTGCCAGTCTCTCACCCCCGGCTTCACCTTCACCCAACAGGACGGGTGTAATAAGA
The DNA here is from genome assembly GCA_033220385.1 of Triplophysa yarkandensis. Taxonomy (NCBI): domain Eukaryota; kingdom Metazoa; phylum Chordata; class Actinopteri; order Cypriniformes; family Nemacheilidae; genus Triplophysa; species Triplophysa yarkandensis. The sequence goes on along the minus strand of CM065654.1, from coordinate 11,221,568 downwards.
GGGCCCTATCCTGGCCCCATGCCAGAGTAAATATTTAAGCTCGGCTTAAAGGGCCCGGCTTTTATTAGCCGTGTTGGGCCTACAATGGCGCAACAGGCCCTAAGAGCGTTCCCCTTCTTAACATGCAAATGGAAAGCGGGGGCGGGGCGGGGGTGGTTACTTTGGGAGGCTCATTTGCATGGAACACAAGAATCCTGAGTGTTTGAGGGCGATGTAGTGCTAACACAAACTTTGAGCACCTATCCATTTACTAGTGGCTCTCTGGCCTTCTAAAGATACATTCAGCTGTTTGCTTTAACTCGATTGCTTTGACTTCCACTAACTTCAAGTGCACGCATGTGAAGTGCTTTAAATATATAAAGTGTAGATCTTGCGCCAGAATACCAAGCTGTTAAGAACAAGGTCGTCTAATAACAGCGAATAAACTTGTCAAGTAGTGTTATTCATCTAAACAGTGGCCTTATATTGAGAGAAACAAAACATCGTGTTGCTTTACAGGACACAAATACATACTGAAAACATAAAGCATGCTTTAAGGACAGTTTTTTTAGTATTTACTCAACCCCATGTTATTACAACCCTCTTATGCAGATTTTTTAAAGGATGTTACGTTATAGAAAACCATAGACAGGACATATTTCTCAAGACATTTTTCCAAATATCTTTTACAGTTTTTCCCAGTCGTAAAGTCGACTAAACATTTCTACTCCGGGTTAACGACATCTTTAAGTTATAAAAACTCCCATCCTCTCATTCACATATGTTTTGCCCTTCTGCATCACATGAATTTAAAAGGAGCCTTCTTCAAGCTCCGGCCGCCAGCTTATACCCAGAGGAACACGATCACTGGTGCTGAAAAGTGGAGCTCTTTGGGAGAGGCTCACCTGTCCATCCCATAATTACCCTCCTCATTTTCTCTCTCACGCAGAATCCACATGGGTGCCTAAAACACAAAGCAATTTATGGCATCCGGCATCAAGAAATACAACTTCCCTTCCCTTAAAAAAGAAACAAAGTGCTCATTGATCAGAACGATCAATATAGGATCCATAACCTAAGCCCTCATCATTCCAAGCCCGGCATAATTACAGTTGAGATATGAGCATCATCACAAAAATCAAAAAGTTGCCTGGTTAATTGGAGGCTGCCCTGTGGCTTTAGAGTCACCGGGATGCATCCTAAAATGACCATCTCACGCCATCAGAACCCGTGTCATTGTAAAGGTTGCATTGTAAAGGAATTTAATTCGAAGTGCTTCTACCAGCTCAGCACGTCGCAGCTTTGCATCCCTCTTAATGTAAACGGCAGGTTAGTTATATGATCGCTTAAGGCCGCCGAAAGGACGACTTGTGAGTTTAATGTATTAAACGTTATGGAAGAGTGCCCTTCTTATGCGATTTGCAGAGGGTCGACCTACTGCAGTTTGGGAACTGGCGAAAATAAGGAAAATGTTTTCCACTTAAAGTAAGTGGCAGACGTTCTTAAGAGTGATGAGCTGGCTTGGTATTAGCGGGTTACAAAGTCATCTTAATTTTGGTAAAGAGCAGAGAGTCTTAAAGGGATATAACACCTACAAATAAAATTTCCTCTAGTGAAAATAAAACATTATTACAGTTAAATCATTTCCTAGGGTAGCCACGGACACATCTTACATTATATTTTATAAGAATGATCTTATGTGCTTTTGAAATGCAAAATTTTAGAGAAAAACAATGAGTCACTTCTTTAAATGCACTCAAGTGAAACACAAACCAACTTGGAACCAAATAAAAAAAAACACTTTCAGTTTTGGTTGAACTGTACCTTTAACTCTCTGCCCTCTCAGTCTCATGTTGCAGACGTGAGAGCGGATCAGTTTGCAAAGCGTTTAAAAGTAGAGTGCGCTCGAAAGTGCACAACCGGGCCCGCGTGGAGAATCTTCGCTCCGGCTCAGGTTCTGGGTCACTTCACTTTGCAACACATATGAGATGAGCGGCTAGAGGTGCAGACAGACTTGGCAACGGCTCTGCGAGAAGGATATACAGTTTCCCTCCCCTGGATCCTCCACCAAAACGCCGGGAGCGGCGTGCTTGTAAAAGTAACCACAGCTCTTTAAAAGGCTCATGTATTTACAAACGGAGGTATGTCGAAATCAAAGGCATTACCACATGACATAACACATCAAGCAGCCAGCGGATAGAGAATTTACGGGGCGGATTCGAACATGGGTGGTGCGCCCAGGAACTATGCCATTGTTTGATCATGCACAGCCACAAGCAAGTACAACTCACTCACCTATGACAGGTTCCAAGTTCAGAGGTTCAGGGCCGCCACCCCGGCCGCCGTTCTCTTAATCAGGTGGCTACAGGTGCACGGCACGACTATTTTTTCACTTCCTGTTGTCGGATTTTACCATGCAGACAGCCTCCAAACCGTCTCTGGCGGTTATGTAAGCCCAGTACATGAGCCGTTCTCACTCCTCTAACCACACTTCTTGTGAAACACAGCAGTTAAATCTGTTATCCATCCTGGTCGGTTCTAAAGAATCGCTCTCTCTCTCTCTCTCTCTATCCCTCCCCCACTTTCCCACTGTTGCCGTTCTGCCTAATCTCACCTCAGTTTTTATTTCGCCGCCTTCATCTGCGGAGGACTAAAAATACATGATAAATGGTACATGATATTTTAAAGCCTTATCTCTTATCTGTTCTTACAAGGGAATAATAGGGTAGTTAATCCTGAAGATCTCCCTCAAATGGATTAATCAGCACATACGGACAATCAAATAAATGATTAATATTCCCCAGACTTACGGTCGGACAGTTACCCCCCAAAGCATCAGTAATAATTCAGTAACTCTTCCCGGACCAAAGCCACGCCGCCCGCTCCTCTATGATGCGGCAGATCTTTGAAGCCGGCGGATAAAAACCTCTACCTGATGAGCAACCGCTGACCAGGCCGGACGCACGCTGCTACTAATGGCACCCGATGCAAACACACAAAAAAGCTGGAGCTTGCATTAGGCGTTTAAAAAAACTAGTTCTCAAAAACCAGTCCTTCAAGGTTACGGATAATTTATCAAAATGTTGCGGTGGCTTAAGCAAACATGTCAGATGAGTGAAAGCGATTGTTGCTCAACACAAAGCAGCGCATCAGCCTGAGTAAAAACAAGACATCGTGATGAAAATGACTCGAAACGACTTGAACATACACACAAAGGGGTCACGTGCAAAGACATCCTGCGTCCATCACCCTGGACAGATGTCTCCAGACAGGCTGTTTAGCACCGGCTCTCTCCGCGCTTGCACCCGGGGCACACCCTGTCCCAGTGATGGATTCCCTATTTATTCAGCTATTTTTAGGACAAAAGGGGAGATCTCCGCGGAGAACGTTCCCTTTCTCTACCATTACTAAGTTCGCCAACCCTCACACAAGGGTCAAAAAACAGCCATCCTCCGCAAGCCGTGCGCATCTGCCAGCTTGTGCTCTTATTAATGTGAGAATGGACGCCCCTTGTATGCTACGCATGCGTTCGTCTGTCCGAGCATATGTTTGTATGCGGTGGCTCTGCCATGTGGACCGGTCTTAGCGGTCTCACGCTAGTGATGAACCTTGACCCTCCACCCCCATCTTGGCCTTTGTTTAAGTCGACAGGCTGGCAGGCCTCGAGAGCCCCGTGCAGCTGTCTGCCGTCCTGAACCCTCGTGCAAACCTGACCGACACCTGTATTCTGCCATTCAACCTGGGCCGCTTTACATGGCCACGCTGTTTCATTAGCCCAACGCTTCAGTATTAAACTAATTCATGTGTCTCGCACTGTGGCCGGAACCCCTTACAGCCTCAGCGGGAGCACCATTATCTTTCAGCGTGAGCGGGTCGGTCTGAAACCCTGCCAATACGGCTGTTGATGTATGGCCTTGAGCTCTAATAGGTATAAGCATGGTGTGCGAGGCGCGCTGCGAGAAGCCAGGCCGTTCTATAACCGATACGGTTAACTTTGATCTCGTCTTAGCGTGGCTTGTTTATAAATCAGCCAAGCAAATATTTATGAGCTGCATCGGAGAAAATGGCTGGTCTGGTTTATATCTGCGCTATTCCACTCATCTTTACCGCCCTCGTCCAACGCTCCACTCTTCCTCCCCCGGACAACACACCGCCGGGGCGAGAGAGAGCCGACCCCAGGACACATCTATCATGACTGCGCTGTCTGGCTTTAATGGGAGCATGGGTCAAAGACGCTCCAGCCAGGGGAGGGCGAGGGGACTTGGATATCGGGGAGATAAAGGGAAAATTTTAAAATCATACAGTTGTGAGCAGGTCAACAGGTAAGGAAGATTTTGCATCCACCTCTCTATCCTACATTTTTTTTGTAAGAATTGCTTGCACTTTGCACACCTATCTGTTTCCACCTGCGGTGCACACAATGGGACGGCCCGGCTGAGACAGATGCGCAGGTTTTAATTGTTCCCTACGGTCTTGACCTCTGCTCCTAAACACCCTGTGATATACAGCATCTCTATTAAGATGGGAAGTAGGTAAATATTCTCCTAAAGACCCTCTGTTCATCTACTGGACAAAAAAAAAAATCAATCACTTTATTTCTTTGTCCTTCTCCATTAGTTTTTGCCTCTTTATCTAATGTCGGGATCCAGAAACACAGAACGCACTTGAGAGGCGGCTGGTATCTAGTTTTGTGTCTATGAGTTATGTGGAGCTCTGGTCATGTTGTTAATAAGACAGGTTTTAAAATGTCAGCGAGAGAAAAACTCTTGAGAACGAATGGTTACAAAAACCAAATCCTGATTTATCTTGCTAAAACTGGTCACAACAAATGAACACGAGCCCCGTGTGCGTATAAACCTGCGAGCGAGTAAAGGAAGGCAGTGGTGATGGTAGTGGTGGCCGGCTTGTCGATCGATGCCGTGATTGGCAGTTAATGGCTTTTTCTGTTCTGCCTTCGTAACCTCCCTCTGACGGCTGTTGCCTCTGATCGGAGATGGCAGATGCTGTTTGATTTTTGTATATAAAGCCTTGACTTCTCTGAGTTGACTTCATCATCCTAAATCATTTAACTGAATAGTGGGAATTCCTCTCCAGGACAAAGAAACGAAACTCGGGCATCCGAAAGAAGCCGCAAGACCTCTATTTAAAAAGAACTAACATGGTTTAACCTTTTGCAAGTTTAATTCAATGTCTAAACATAATCGAAGATATTATCATCAGCTCGCTGATGTGAAGGCCCGTGTCTCCCGCAGTCCTTCAAATCTGAACGATGGCGATCCATTTAGGCTTCTAAAAAAGATGTGAATTTCAATGCCGGTCAAAAAGAAATTTAAAATAACCTTCTCTTATTCCCTTTCGTTCACCTGATAGCTAATAAACTGCAGCAATTTCTACACCTCATCATAGCAAAGGTTCAAAGATCCCTCAAGCAATGAAACGAAAGAAAATAACTGGAATAACAGAGGCCGAGCTACGTTTCAGACAGAAATGGAAAAGCACCCGGACGATGGATGGGTTTCCTATTCATAATGTTTCTATGGTGATGCCTATTAAAGGATACACGGGACGGTTTGTATAAAAGGATCATATTTAAAAAGGATGCGGGTCATTGGTGAGCAAGGGATCGCACAACGCTGAATCGGATGCTGCAAAACCCAACTCCGACTACACACGGAATGAACGCTCCACTTGTGTATGCACATAGACCCGCTGGGACGAGCCTCTGCCGAATTAAAACACACACGGCTTCCTTCCTCTGCAACGTCAACAAATATTTAAGAAACCCTGCTTCATATAACTCATTAATACGGAACTCCCTCGCACTTCTTTGCTTAGCTGTCGTTTGCATACCGGGATCCTGTGATAGTGTCTGGTGGCGAGACTGGTGGCTTTATTCAGAAGCGAGAAAACATTTCTGATGAACATTAGAGGAACGAGACCATTCCAATCCAGCTAGTTATAAGTTAAGGAAATTCCATCGCAGTGACAGAGACAACCCGTTCGAACGGACCATCCAGGTCTGCGGCAGACAGCGGGCCTAATTGTAACATGATGCTATGGGGACAGAGAGAGAGAGATGGAGAGAGACAGAGATCCAGTGGGGAGTGGGTGGAGGAATGTGGCGGCTGTGTTGAAGACTTCCTCTGCTGTCTCTGTGTTCCATCTCTGCGCCAACAGCGCCAAAATCTCCACTTCATAAATCAGCTCAGCTATGAAAAATGCTTTGTGATACACAAATGTGTGAAACCGCTTAACAACAGAAGAAAAGTGTTTCACCTTCTTTCAACAGCTGCAGCTTGTAAAAAAAGGCGCCTTGGAGAGGTTGACCTTAGAATTTACCTCATCAGTGGGAGGGGCTTCCTAAAGAGGAAGTTGCGATTGAGATTTGTGTGTTACACCTTAGGGGTCTGGTTTAGGCTGTACCCTGAAAAACAGAACGCTTAACTTGCCCTTCAATACACTTCTGTCACAACACTTATTTAAGCGAATATGAAGACGTCGGTGTAAAGTAGAACACAGGTGGAGAGAGGAATGAGAGAGAGAAAAATATTAGAGCAAGAAAGTATATTTAGCTTTGCCTTGTTTGAACTGTACTTTGTTTTACATATATTTCCATATTAAACTGATTCATCAGTTTTCATTTTATATATCTACTTAAGTTTGTCTTTAGGTTTCTGTACATATTTGCACAACAAAACTTTGCAAATATACACCTACAAGTTTTGTCAAGTAAGCATACTTGGTGATTGTTTATCCAATATTCTGTCAACATTAACTCACTTTTTCCATACAGGTTTAAAATGATTTTTTCCTACCTCAGAGAAAAGAAGATATTTTTAAGAATGTTGGAACTGGCATCCACTACATTGGTTTTGTTCCATACAATGGCGGTTAATGGGGGCCACTGTTGTTCAGTTACCAACATTCTTCAAAATATCTTGTTTTGCATTCTGATAATGTCTATTTATTCCCCAAAACAGTAACATATTTTGAATAATGTTAGAGCTGGCACCCATCGGCTATACTGGTTTTTGTTCCATTCAGTGGAAGTGAATGGGTACCACTGCGGTTCAGTTATCGGCGTTCTTCAAAATATCTACATTGTGTTCTGTATCATGCAGGTTTAAAACGACTAGAGGGATAGAAAATGACCCCGTTTTTATTTCGGGGTGAATCCTTTTCAACTAAGAGAGACCAAAAGAGAAAGAAAATTACCGGACGACATTGTGAAGTCTAATTGAAAAACTTCTCGATGACAAGCCATCATCTCTATCTACAACCATAGAGCCGTAATCCTTCATTTCCTCTCTTTAATTTGGTTTCTCATGGTTTCCCCACTCTTACATGCATAAAAGCACATGATGAGAAAACAAGGTGTGAAATGATTTTTTCCAGAGGGGCCCCAATAAAAACCATATGACACCTTGAGCTGAACTGCTTAATTACAAAGAGATGAAAATCTGTAGTCTGCATCTGGTGAAAACATTGCCCCTATAACACCGAGAGATTTACAGCTCCCAGACCTAACCTTGCACTCCGGTGCACGGCAATTAGGCCGTGGATAAGACGCTTCAATGAATGTCCATCTCAGTGGGGGATCTTGACTTTTTACCCCCGTTGTCAAGGGCAAGAGAATCAACCTCACAGCCACATCAACCTGTAACATATGCTTGTGTTAACCTTGTGAATTCAACTCTCCCAACCTGAAAAGAAATGCCAATTGTGGAGTGAAAAGTATTAGACCGCTTCACTCATTTCAACAGAACTTTGTTGTGTAGACTCAGAAGAGAGAGCTATCGTCTGTAATGAGGGCTGAGTGAAAAACGGTAAGGTCCAAAGCCTCATTTCATGCACAGATTTATTCGTCCCAAGACTCTCTTCAGCGGCCCAAAGCTAAACACAGTGTGTTTTCCAGCCCTCCGCCCGCCACTAAGCACCGAGAGCAGCCTTGTGGCCTGGGCCACTCACAAACCATCAATCTGGTTGCTAAGTCACTGATGTATTGATGCTGGTGAACCAGTAAGTCTGTCCATCGCTCTCTTTCCCACCCACCATCTTTCCCTCCTGTACCGTCCTCCGTAGCAAAGAAACATGACGGATGGGACGTTTTTATTCTCAATGGTTTCTCAGAGATGAAGAGCAAACAGAGACTTCTCTCGGACTTTTCTCTCGAGACACAGACCATACTACTACCGCATTTGTCAACTGTGGAGTTTCATATTATTCTGGATATCTGATAAAAAAATAAAACGAAACTCATAGCTACCTTTAAATACTTAAAGGAATAGTGTATCCATAAAAGAAGTTTGTTATTTTACAAAGTTATATAGAAATGTATATATTTGTTGTGTTAAACACATATATATTTTCGTCAAAAAGTTTCCATTGACTTCAGTAAGAGGAAGATTATATATATATAATATATATTATGTGTATATATATATATATATATATATATATATATATATACACACATAATATATGTATATATATATATATATATATATATATATATATATATATATAATATATATTATGTATATATATATATATATATATATATATATATATATATATATATATATATATATATATATATATATACATAATATATATTATATATATATAATCTTCCTCTTACTGCTGTGGGACTTTGACTTTCATTTGACTGTCAAATGCATGTAAATGTCTAAAAAAAACTTCCTGATCAAATTAGGGTCAAAACAAGGTCATTTTGAGCATTGGGCAACATGGGAATACAAGGAACCAAGGTGATCTTGGTGGATGGTGGCAGATATGGCAATACAAACAATCTTTTATAAGACAGAAGCTGGCGCAACTGATAAAACATTACACCGTAAAAAGGTACAACGTAAATAGGAAAAGTTGCTTAAAATCATGTCTGGGATCGGGGTAAAAGTCTGAGGTTCAATCCCGAGGATGTAATTCATGAACGTAAGCGCTGCTGAGACCTATCACCACCGTGCCCTTGAGCGAGCCACTTAACCCCGGAGGGAATGTGCCTGCAGTAAGTGAACTTTTAAATCGCTTCAAAGCATCTACTAAATGTCAAATAACTGAATAAAAAAAGAAGTCAGGTCAGTCCTGCGTACAGTGTTCAATGCTCTGTGACGTAAGTGCCCTCTCGATAACTTCTATTGGCAACTTAAACTCTCATACAACCATGGTGTGAAGCGCAACTTTGTTTGCTATCTTTATGAGGATTCTCAATGCTTTATAAGGAATAACAGGAAGGCCGAGGTTTAAAAGATGAAGATAAAGAGAGAGAAAAACAAGGGGAGGGAAAAAAGACCTGACCGGAGAAATGTTTAGTTTTCCAGGCTGGTTGGATTAAAGCTATTTGACCTTAAGAACACAATAACAGAGAGGGACCACCCACCGGCCCGTGACCCTTGCTGGTTTGTTTTATGCATGATGAGTATTAGCCTTGTTTATTAATTTTTTCAGATGAAAACGAATGGAGAAAGACGAGCAAGTGGAAAGAGTGAGAGACCGGGGCAGTGGAAACAGACAGACAGCGTGAGTCAGATATATGGTCAGGAATAAGGTTGGGGGTGTGGTTCAATTGTAGCTTATGACCGGGTCAAGGATCTTTAAGTTTATCATACAGTACCATGACTAGAATACACCCATTTTGTTGTTAAAATAAATTTAAGTTCCTTCATTTAGGTGTTTGTTTTCTGGGGGACAAAAATGTCAAGGTTGTAAAATTCTAAAAGACAACCTCATTAAAATAAGGGGAAAATCTTTGTTATTAAAGTGATAGTTCAGCCAAAAATGAAAATTCTATTCAAAACAGCTTCAAAAATCGTTATAACTTTTATCAGAAGAACAAAAAAGAAGAAACTTTGAAGATGGTTTTTAACCAAACAGCGGTGGCGGCCATTCACATTTACTGCATTGGCATGAAACCAATGAAAGATAGTGGGCGCCAGTCTATAAAATTACTACTTTTGAGATCTACAGGGAAAAAAACGTACAGGGTCGATAAATAACAAGGCCGAATTACTTACTATAAAAAACTAAATAAAATGTTAAAAATATTAAAATAAAAAAAAATAAATATAAAAATATGATTTAATAACATAACATGAGACTTTTATAACTGTTTATCAAAGTCAATAAATCCTTCAAATCTGTAAAAAAGTACAATTATAAAAAAAATGATTAAAGACACAATAACATGTAAAAATGTAGTTTCACTTATCGTACCACCTTGTGATTTTTAGTCATGTCACGATATGAGATAAAGATATTATCCTGAAAAGTTTGAGATTTTTAATAAAACCAAATTAGCACAAATCAAACCGTTATGTGAGGGATTATTTCTAAAAATAAAGCTATATTCGTAAGATTTCCGTTCTATTGGATATCCTCATCTGTCATGGACCCGCCTACCCACACTTCAAACAACCACAACACGCTCTCTCTCCTTCCTACAGAACACACTCTTCAATCCCTGTGTCCACCCCAGTCCCTCTCCAGTCTCCAATCCCCTGTTTGTGCTGATCAGGCAGCAGATAATGGGATCAACAGCTTCCTTCAGCAGTGGCAGGAGCATTGCTTACTTGCTCTTGTCTGGCTGCCCAAAAGAGAAAGAGGGGGAAGAAATCAAAACAAACAACCATTACAACACAATAATATCTGCTCCTCGGCCTCTGGACAAAGACGCACGCTCCCTCCCTTCTCCCTCAACGTTCCTCAGTAATACAGGAAAACATATAAAAGCTAAGTGTAGCCTACCATGTGTTTCTGAACGGCTGCTGGTCCCTCCATGGACACACACATAAACTTAAATAAGAGGGTCAGACGCACGGAACCGCCAGAAGCAGCTGGCCACGGGTCTGCGCCGGGCCTTTGAGAGGTGGGGGCCGGAGGAGTTGTGAAATTCCTGCAGACCTCCAGACACGGATATAATCCCACCCTTTTTCGCAACAAGCCATGCCCACATCGACACACAGCCTAGCAAAACTTAACTCACCCTTCAGAGGGAAGTAATCCGCCCCCTCCTCTTAAAGCCGAGCATGTGTTCAATACCCGGTGAGCTGGCAAGTTGGGGATGAGATGCATCCTTACACTAAATCACATTGATACATTTCATCTCAACTAGATTTTTTCATAAACTATCGCCATCCCACTTTTTTTTTTTTTTGGGAAACTATCTCGTCCAAATCTCAAATGAAACCTGTTGTTCGGCTCTTGTAGGTGATATGGATTGTGTCTTTGACCGGAGAGAGGCAGGATGTCTCAGTAACAGCTCTGTGGATATGGAATGGGCGCTTTATTAGCGCGGTACTACCGGTAAATCAAAGCTCAGCCCTTCCTGGAACAGCAGCAACCTTTTTTCCCCACTGAGCACTATTACCGAACAATCACAGGCCAGCCATGATAATTAGCAGAGTATCTCCATCTAAATGAGCGCCTCTCTCTCAATCCCCCTCCCTCCGATCAACCTTCTCTCCGTCTCTCTCACTAACACGCGTCTGGAGGGACTTATAGAGTTTGGGTGTGCCGTTCTCCCTGGCATAGAGGTTGAGCTTCACTGTCCACAGATGAAAGATATAACCACGGGCCGTACCAATAGTGGTAAAACGCTCCCTGATGACTTTAACTCGAAATTACTCTGCACTTTTATGTGATCATAAAAAACAAAACTCAATCCTGCTGGAGCCTGGGCAATCCCGGACATTTCTCTGTAACGTCGTGGCCGCTGATAAATCTCGAGAATAATTTTAATTATTAACGGAAGGTGATCCTGATACGGGAAGCACATTAAAGTGGTAGTTCACCTGAAAATAAAAATGGTTTTTTAAACCTCTATCACTGACACTTTCTTCTGCAGAACACGGAGATATTTTGAAGAACGCCGGGAACCCGCATCCCGTTCACTTCCATTGGTTTTTGTGCTCTACGCGACAGAGATGAATGGCTGCCAATGATGTTTTCAAAATATGCTCTGCAGAAGAAAGGACTTCAGGTTTGGAAGGAAATGCACACAAAAGCTATTTGGAAGAATGTTGGCAACTCGCAACAATTCACTTACAATAGAAGTGAATGGGTGCCACTGCTGGTCAGTATCCAACTTTATCAAAATATGTTCTTTTGTTGTGTTATTGTCAATTCAAACCTATATGATGGACTTTCTTCTGCAGAACATAATAAGATATTTTGAAGAATGTCCACAACTAGCACCCGTTCCCTTGCATTTGTTGAGTGTCCCATGCAATGGAAGTGAATAATTGCAAATCCGTTTATCAACATATATTTTGTGTTCTGAAAAGAAAGGAAGTCGAACAGGTTTAAAACAACAAGAACACAAAAAGATATTTTGAAGAATGTGGGGAACTGGCACCCATTCATTAGCATTGATTTTGTTTCCCTACATTTGAAGTCAAAGGGTTTCAATGCTGTTTAACTACCAACATTCTTCAAAATACCTTTGTGTTCTGCTGTATTAAGAGACTCATACAGGTTAAAAATGAAAAAATTTTGAGTAAATTAAACGATTATCATTTTTGGGTGAACTATCTTCTTTACACCCTTCAGCATAGCCGCTACGGCTAATCCCCGTTTTCGCTGTCTGTTTAGTTTTAACGTGTTTTTCTTTGTTTTCTCCAGAGTGGAGACATTTTCCTTCCTCACACCCCGGCTGATCCGGTTGGATTGCACTGGAGGGAAAAATAAGTAGAGAGCATCCAAAATCCAGACACTTTGTGCTGGATCACGGGCCGCGCTTGGAGCGCGGTCAAAGCGCTGTTAGCATAGCTGAGACACATCAACATGTGATCCGGGGTTCTGTTTGTGAGTTTCAGCCAGTAGTGAACAGACGAGAGGATCCGTGTGTGTGTGTGTGTGTAAATGTGCACTGCACACAGTTTGTATAGTTTGTGTGTTTAATGGAGCAAGACCAACACGCTGGCGGTGGAGTTGGTGCTGCGGGGGTGTACGATATGAGGCCTTCCTTGGGTAAAGATTCCCCATGTGATAGTGACGGCACTTTCTTCCTCTCTTTCCACGGCCATGCGGCATCTGGAGTGGATTTTGTGCGAGCAGACACCGTAGAACATGATTACATTCAGTTAACTGTGCTCTAAACTGATTATGCATGTGCCAAGCTAATGGACTACATTTGCAAGAGGAAAAATAACATCCAATCAATCTCAATTACCCCAGATCGTACCGGCCCCTGAGACAAGGAAGGTAGCCAGCACGATACTCCTCCTCTTCCCTTGAAAGGCCTGCCTGGAAGCTCTGCCTCACTCCATCCTGTCTGGAGCTGGGACCAAGTCTCGGAGTTGGCATAAGTGCGTTCCAGCGTCTGAGACGTGCTTACTCAGCACAAACAACAACTCTAGACGCGAATGTCCTTAGGTGTGTTGTTCGAGTGGGGACTGAACCACAAATAGCAAACTGACAATTGATCTCTTGGACTAAAAGAAAAAACGATTTCGTTGGATTGATAACCTGTGCACAATAAGACCGTAAAATGCAAAAGACCGTCATGACATCATCCCTGTCACTACAAAGCCAGCGGGAAATCCTTGAGATCAAAGGTAAAAGTTTATCACAAAGTGGGACGGGTGTGTCTAAGAGCTGAGACGGATTCATACCCGCAACCTAGATACCGGATTGAGGAAGAGTCACCCCCGGTGTGCGGTCGGTGCGATTCTCTCAAGCTTTCCAGTGGCTTCGGAACATTCCAATCCGTGGGGCGGTGGGGGAAGGTGTATTTTTAGAAAGCCCTAGTATGTGCCGCATACCACAGACTCTCAAATTATCCCATCCAGCTTAGCCTTCGTTTTAAACCTTCCTTTTAAATTCCCGTAATTACAGGCTCCAATTTACGGAGCCGTGCACACAAAGGGCCTGTTTAATGCAAACCAGTTTGATTCGGGCAAAGTGTCCCGAGGATCTACCACATCATACAGCCCTTTTATGCTGACTCGATTTGTTTTCTCCCAGCGGGAGGTCCAAGAATTTGGCATTTTGCATCGGATTTCAATCATGCCGTTTTTCCTTCACTATTTAACTGCTTGTATAGCTATGCTGGGAGATGACTCTTGTTGGTGTCATGCAGTGAGTTTGTCTGTCAGAGCTATAAATTCACAACAAAGTGAAGCTTGTGGCATCGCATGGTTAGAAACTAGACCTCAGCAGAAGCATCTGCTCATCGTCCTGTCATTTATTTGTATGTCATGAAATCCGGCCATAACTCAAGCCATGACCGTCTTGATTCACATTGTGTGATTTTAAAAACATAGTTAAGATTGTTTCTTGTCACACAACATGATGATGATCCCAGTTAAAACATGTCAACATGTCTTATATCAAACTCTGTGATCTTATCTGTAATTAATGACGTACTCTACAACAGACTGTGACGGTAACGTGTCTAAAAAACATGTCCGAAATACTTTCTCATGCAGAACAACAATCTGTAACTCCTAGTGGTTCCTGTTTTGAGGGCCGTCGGTGAAGATTTCTCAATTCTGTTTCTGTCTTTTCAGAGGACATATTTGATCGCAGTGATCATTAATTGGATGTTGGTACACCCGTCAAACATGCAAAGGATTTTCAAAATTTGTCCGAGGCAGCCTAATCGCTTTAAAATCGCCCAATGCGTTCCCACCTTTCTTTGGGCGCAGCCGTGGATGCTCACGAGACGCTTGTCAAGTCAGTCAACTCCATGCTCTCTTCCTCTGCTGGGATCTGTGGGGCTCTAAGACCCGAGGAACCATTTTAAGCAGCTTAAAGCTTACAAATTATCATGCTCGGATGTGTCGAACATTTCTAATCTGCCGCAGAGTATTGAACATTCACCGTTCAGCCGACTAGTCTCTTCTCAGCTGGCTCTCTTTCCTAAAATAGAGGACTAAGTATAATGCTTCTAAAACATTCCCTGGGCAACAGGTCACTTTATTGAACTCGGAATGTGGTGCATTGTTCCATTTTCGTATAAAAAGCCCCATACAGAATAATAAATTGTCCTTAATGGATGTGTGTCACCTATTGTTTTTTATCTGCCAACTACACAAGTCAAGCCATGTAAAGTTCTTGTGTTTTTTATTTTTGAAACAGTGGTATTTGTAAATACGCTTGATTCGTGTCTCGACTTGAATTCTGATTTCAAGTCTTCCCATATATGATATTAATTCTGGTAATCTGTTCTCAAAGGAAAGACTACCTGGACACATTATAGGTGTGAAAAGTTCGAACAGAATCTTTGCAACAAAATGACTCTTGGATTAGGAGTTAAATTTTTCGAGCACAAACAGAGCTTTGGATGTTATTTTAAAGCGCAATGTTTTATCACAGATGTCTAATATGATTAATCTCCGGCGTAAATTATGTTTTTCATTCTTCGTGGAGTAACTGTTCAGTCCACATTTCATTTTGATTTCCTTTTCTGAACAGTAGTGTTGGTGTGCAGAAGGTCTAGAGGACATTTAAAAACAGGAATGGCAACAAGTAAACTGTTTTGTGCCCAAATTTTCAAATAAAAACTAGCTTGGGTAATCTTTCCTCAAAATTTCCTCTGTTATTATTTATTACTTTTGAGTCGTTCAGAATGTACAGATCTTTTTCCTTTGATAAACAAAGTGAAAGATATTTGGATGAATGCTTATAACCGAAATGTTCTTGGACCTCACTGATTACCAGAGTAATAAAAACATCTTTATATTTAGTTTTTTCTATTAAACACAAAATCAGATATTTTGAAGAATGTAGAATGTGGGGAGCAAAAAATTCTGGGGTACTTTACACAACATTGTAATTTTGTTCAATTCTTGTACTCAATAGGGACCAAAACTGTTTGGTTACAAGCATTCCTCTAAAAATCTTTCTTTATATTCATCTTAAGAAAAAATTTATACAGATTGCATTTAACCCATCTAACGTGCACACACACTGTAGTGAACACACCCACCAACCGTGAACACACACCGGAGCCTTGAACACACACACCAACCGTGAACACACCTGGACCAGTTGGCAGCCATTTATGCTGCGGCGACCGGGGATAAGTTGGGGGTTCGGAGCCTTGCTCAAGGGCACTTAAGTCATGGTTTTGCCCGCCCGAGACTTGAACCCACAACCCTAGGGTTAGGAGTCAAACTCTCTTACCACTAGGCCATGTCTGAAATAACATCAAGTTCCACTTTATAAAAAGAGTGAACTACTCACATTTAACTTGGGACAGAATAAGTGCAAGCAACAAATGAAAAAGCAGGAGATTTGAAAAAAGAGAAGTCCCTGTGCCCGTCTAGGTTAAACACAGCCCGAGCTGGGCTCGCAGACACACAGGATAGGTGCCTAAATGGAATCAGGCCTGTTAGATTTATGGCCATTTGTTCAAAGAGTGTTCATCCATTGGCTATTATGGAATGATTAGAGTGGAAGGTGAAGCTCCAAGTCCGGCGAAAATCAATACGGCTGTCGAGAGCGATTCTGCCCTTCCCACTCCGAACGGTATTAGCACCAAACCTCTGTCTCTTCACACTTCTTCATCCTCTCTTCCAACAATTTCATCAGCTGCCCTTCTCCCCACCCTGCTGACCCGGGTGTTCCTCCCTCCCTCTAAGTGCCCCTGTTCTCCTTTCTGCGCTGCATGCACATTATGCCTTAATATACTGCACCGGCCCATCACTCATAGCCGGGGTAGAGACTTAAAGCATGGGTCGATTCAGTCATACAGTAGACACCGTGTGGATGTTATAACACGGTGTCCTAACCTGAACAATACAAGAAAGCTGTGTGATGAATAGATAATGATTTAAGTCAATCCCGATCTCAGCATCCTGGAACAAAAAAAATTGGCTACAACAAATTCACAAGCGCTCACCTTGTACAACTTGAGACTGGCCTCATGGCGAGAGTTTACCGTGTGCATCCTCAGCTTCTCCAGGCTGTTGGTGTAGTAGTCGCAGGCGTTGCATTTGAGGTGCACGGGGTTGCCGATGGCCACGCATTTCAGGCGCCACTCGTTACCCTTGCCGCCCTCCTTGATGTGCGCCACCAGTTGGTACTTCTGCACGTGCTTGTCAGTCTTGCAGTGCAGTTGGAAGTTGGCCTTGAGTTGCGTGGTGTAGTGGCACAGCTTACACTGGTGCGAGTCGCCCACCACGGCTCTCCACTCCTCTTCTGGGAGCGAACGCTCGGCGTTCATGTGCAGCCCCAACATGTCCAGGTTGTCGGTTGTGAAGCGGTTGCACACGGCGCACTGGAAGAGTTTGAGGGAAGGGTCGCTGGTCTGGGATAGGCTCTCACCCAGGGTCATCAGCTCCTCGGAGACGAGCTGTCCTCCGCCCATACGTACATCCATGGCCATGTCCCCTCCGACTGAGGGTGGAGTGGAAAAAGAGATCAGAACAACCAAGATATTATGTTTTTTTTCAGAATATTTCATTTATTCACTCTCATGCGGTCTCAAAACTATGAATTTCATCTACAAAACACAAAAATCGACTTAAACGGTATCAACAGAAAAAAGGAGAGACATTTCTCAAAATACCTTCTTTTGTGTTCCACATAAGAATCATGCTGTTCAAGAGATGTTGATGCTTTCATTGACTTACTCTCAGATTCTTTCACATCTGTGACTTTTCTGAAGAACCAAATAGATATTTTATGAAACGTCTTATCGGTTTTGTGTCTATGCAATTGAAGTCAGTGGATGGCAGTGACGTTTGGCAACCAACATATTTCAAAATATCTTTTTGTGTTCGGAAGAAAAAAGTAATAGATCTAAAAGATTTTGAATAAAGTATTAAAATGTCCTGTTCTGCATGATTATTATGTTGAAAACGAAAAAGATATTTAAAAAAATGTTGGTAACCAAACAACATTGCCCACAATTTCTTTAATAGGATGGACACAAAAACAAGACCTTTATCAAAATATCTTCTGTGTTACACAAAGAGATCATGTTCTCAGGCTAAGAACATGACATACAATCAGTTGTTGTTTTAGTATGAACTATATCTTTAAATCACAGCTTTTAAGTTCTGTTTAAATGAATTTCCCTTATTTAATAAATGTGAATTTGCCAATCTCAGAGTTAACAGCTTTTAAAATATTGTCAACCCACAATTGATAAAATTATATTTAATAAGATAAAACACACTGTTGATCAAAGCAATATGCCACTTTTGGACACATGTTCCAATAGAGAGTACTGGTGAAGACTGGACATTTCATCTGTGCTTTTTTTCTGCCCATTAAAACTGCCTCAAGTTACAGGAATGCTCTGGGAAACAGGGAAAAGGTGCAGAGTTCAGCCTTTTAACATGTTTGTCTATGCAGACGAAATGGATTTGCTCTCCAGCTCCTACAGGCCGCAGTGGATAATGGGCTCTTGTGTTTTTAGCTACATAATTTTATTTAACAAAGTAAATCTCTCTCTTTGAGCCCAGAGAAAAAGTGAGAAGATGAGAGAGAGTGGAGGTGTGGATTTACACAGTCCTGTTTGGATTGCTGTACTTTTCATAGCCCTGCCATTAAATCAACTCCAGAGGCATTGAGCTTCAGAGCAAAAAACACAGTTATTCAATCATTACCGGAGAACTAAAGAGCTCCCCGGCACACATTACTGTAAATCAACCGCAGACCACTATTCATAGAATAATATCAAAATTAGACCTCTCCTTTAGAGGTTCTTTCACCTCTGACTGGGCACAAATCGATACAAACAATTTTCAGGTTATTCCCGCTCAAAGCTTCTGTATTTTGAAGGTAGGAATAAAGCTGTGGGTGCTACAGAAAGGAGAGATCCGTCTGAGAACAGACGCCAGAGGCTGAGATTTGAAGGCAAAGGTTGCGTAGAAGTTTTTGTCTCAGCTCGCTGATCTTCAATCTGTCACTGGCCAGATTGAGCGCACCCGCTGAACCCGTGTGGCTTTCCACTAAATTCCTACCACCAGCTCTTTTTATTTATCGGGGCAGCGCGTGGTCTGCTTATGTCAAAATTACCTTGAGCTTTTACAGCAGGGGAGCCGTGACCTCTGACAGTTCCCCTCAAATCATTTCAGAATCCAGCACTCTCGGTTCAAACCATTTCTCTCCATCACATTTGCTCTTTTTCTCTTAATCTCGTGCTTTCAAAGTTTCTCTTTTTTGAAATTGCTCTTTTTGCGTGTCTCTTTTCAAGTTAACCTTCTAGCTGCATCTCTTCACTTTTCTTGCATTCCCTGTCCTCTTGCTTTTATTGATTAGCCGCACAAGATCTTTTTTCCTCGATAGACCTTCACGTCTGAGACTTGTAATTCTTTAAATTGTATGTAGTGTTCATAACTGTAAGAATGAATTCTGGGGAGACCTTAAATCTGAGTTGCGAACAGTCGCCTAAGAGTCAAATGATTGCACAAAGGAAACCCTAAAATCTCATATTTGAGCCAAAACTAAAAATCTGGAACTTTGAGAAGAGGATTTAAAACAAAACCTTACCCCTTGAGAGTTGGTATTAAAGTGAGAGAACTTAGAATTGAATAAAGACTGAAATATAAATTAAACTTTTAGACGTGTCCAGATACGATTATAAATATCAATCTGTGCAATATCGATCAAATCAAATTCCAAACTGTGTCTTGTGATGGAAACTTTTACGTTCTGCGTGTATTAAAGGTGGAGAAACCATTTTCTGAAAATACTTTAGAACACAGAGTCGGGACGAGTACCAAAACAAACTTACAGCCAATCAGCTGTAAGGGGCGGGAAGAGAGCAAGGGGGTATTGGAAAAACTGTAGAAAGAGAGAAGACGTTTGAAAGCGTAATGCACACTTTTTTGTTATTTTTAAATAAAACAGAAGTGTCAGAGAATGGTAACCCCACTTTTAAAAGGGTATAAAACATTCCAGATTTTGAAGTAATGACAACACTCTATATTGGCCTTTATTTGCCCTCTCAAATATTCTTTTATGTGCTTATTGAGTATTTCTTCACTAGAAAAATCAACCAAATATTTGTAAAAGGGACGAATAAAAAAAAAAAGAATTAGTCACGGCAATCAATTCCTGTTCACATCTTTGAACTGGCAACAATTTAGGACATGCCTGTGCAAATTAAGGACTTGTAAGCTGGCACGCCAAATTCTCCGCTATGCTGCTGAATTACTCACTAGGCCCTTTTTTCCTTGCTTTTTTAACCGGCGTAAAAACCTATAACCGCCATTACAAAAGCAGGAAAAAAGGATGAGTCTGTATGCGGCTAATAATGACATGAAAATGCTGATGTTTAGTAGAAGCTTAAAAGACAGAGCCATGTGGAACACAGCCACAGCCGACCGTCACATTATCTTTCACAAGAAATACAAGGGCAGCAAAAATGGGGAATTTCCCAGCCAAAGTGACCCGGATAGAATGACACAGAGTGGATGCGGAAAGTAAACTGAAGCCCGAGTAAAAGGAAGATGTTCCTGTCTCTCTCTCTCTCTCTCTCTCTGTCTCTCTCTCTCTCTCTCGTCTCTCTGTCTGTCTCTCTCTCTCTCTCTCTCTCTCTCTCTCTCTCTCTCTCTCTCTCTCTCTCTCTGTCTCTCCCTCTGTCTCTCTCTCTCTCTCTCTCTCTCTCTCTCTCTCTCTCTCTCTCTCTCCCTCTCCCTCTCCCTCTCCCTCTCCCTCTCTCTCTCTCTCTCTCTCTCTCTCTCTCTCTCTCCTCTCTCTCTCTCTCTCTCTCTCTCCTCTCTCTCTCTCTCTCTCTCTCTCTCTCTCCTCCCTCTCCTCTCCCTCTCCCTCCTCCCTCTCTCTCTCTCTCTCTCTCTCTCTCTCTCTCTCTCTCTCTCTCTCTCTCTCTCTCTCTCTCTCTCTCTCTCTCTCTCTCTCTCTCCCTCTGTCTCTGTCTCTGTCTCTCTCTCTCTCCCTCTCCCTCTCCCTCTCCCCTCTGTCTCTGTCTCTGTCTCTCTCTCTCTCTCTCTCTCTCTCTCTCTCTCCCTCTGTCTCTGTGTCTCTCTCTCTCTCTCTCTCTCTCTCTCTCTCTCTCTCTCTCTCTCTCTCTCTCTCTCTCTCTCTCTCTCTCTCTCTCTATGTTGTGAAACTGAAATCTCAAGGAGCGGTAAGCACTTCTCAGGGGCTTTACATAATGTATCATCATATATCTAATGTACCAGCTATGCTTGTTTGTTTTGTCTTTTTACAAACAAACAAAATGTCCAACTCAATTATACCATCATGTCTCTAACACTTTTAAAATAAAGTTGTTTTGATAATATAAAGTAAAAGTATATTTTAACTAACATGAAATAAAAATGAGAAATTTTGACTCTCAACAATATTACTTATGTTTAGTTTCAAAACATATATTTATGTAAGTTTATGGTGTGTTATTTAATGTTAAACTTAATAACCTTAATATTTATATAAATAAACAATGCAGGATTGTTATCTATTGTTATTTTGTTAGTATGTGTCTGTGTTTATAAATGCATAATTTTATAACAAAGAATATTTAACAACTTGTGTATGCTTCTATACTTTCTTCCACACATTAGTAAAAACAGCAAATGAGGTAAATTCAGGTTTAATAAGCGCACGTTTCAGAGAAAACGTTCACACACTGATATGAGTGGTTCTTATCTCACTTCATACCAGGACTTGCTGTCCTTCAAAAACAATTTAGTTTTATTTGGGCCTCTCTTAGCCTTAGACACCTTTTTAACTATTGTTAAGAAGGATAAATGAGTGTTAAACAAGGTATGTAAGTTTGAAGGCTACATGCAGAAACAGACATTCAACACTTAAAGAAAATGTGTCCAGGCTTGTTTAAAAATAATATTAAGAAAACACAATTCTATATAATGGAGTTAAAAGTTAAAAATCTCATCAAAACCACTTTCTATCTACTGCACAATGTAGAAACATTTAACATTTATTGTATAATACATATAAAAAGATGAATAGAGTCAAGAAATTAAATGACGCAGTTACTCAGGCTTACCTAGTGCTGGTGCCAGGGCTGCCATGTTGGGGTCCAGATGAAAACCACCAAGCAGGAACTGGGCATCAGCTCCAGAGGGATCCATCTTGAGGCCAGGTGGAAGGCTCATGTTCTGCGTCAAGTAGTACTGGTAGAGCTCGGCTTCCGACGGTGAAGGCATGGCCCCCAGACCAAGCCTGCCGTGTTGCATCTGAGTCATGTTCTGCTGAAGCAGCATCATGTTGTGCATGTGTTTCTCACTCGTCATGTGGATCCGTAGGTTACGTGCTACATTGGTCTCATAGTCACATACCTCACACCGCCACGTGGGCTTGCTTTTTGGCTTGGTAGGTGAGGGGGCACCACAGGGCCCTGCCATGTGGGTGGAGGACTGGGCTGGGTGATGGTGGTGACTAGGGTGATGACTGCTGGCCTGGGCAGCAGAGGGAAACGGGTACAACCCCACCGGGAGTATGCCCAAAACCTGCTCACTGGCCGAAGGAATAGTGCCACCATTCTGTAACGTCTGCATGTTGTTAAGATGTTTGTCAGACTGCATATGGATGCTTAGGTTGCCTTTTGTGGTGGTGGAATAATTGCACACCTCGCAGCGGAAGGGCTTGTAGCCGCAAGTGTAGCTCTCCCCACGGGCGAGGCGGGGGTGACTCTGCCCACTGCTGCAGTACACACAGGAGCCCCCAGAGTCAGGGTGCTTCTCTTTCATGTGGGCCTCCAGGGTCTGCTGGTATTTGTAGTGCCAGTTGCATTTGGGACACTTTAGCGTTTTGCACGAGTTCCGAGAGTGCATCATTGTCATATGGCCTCCCAACGAGCGCGAGGAGCCCAAAACTGTATCACACTTTGGGCACTCCACCCCACTGCCTCCACTGCCTCCGCTGCTGTGATTCTGGGGACATTCACCTAATCCTGACATGTCACCAAGCAGCTGCATGATGAGGGTGCGGGTGGGCGTTCAGCGACGGGTGTGGGTGGTGATGATGGTGGTGAAGGTGATGATGAAGGAGGGCACCGTTGTCCTCATCTCCCTCCGCTGGGCATTCATTTGGTTCCGGAGCTGTGGCACTATCGCGATTGGCACTTTCCTCAGCGGTGACGTTGGAGGCGAGAGGAGGGAGGATGTGCTCGCAGAGGAGCTTGCGGCCCCATCCTCTTCAGCCCCTCTGCCGGCGGCAGCCGCCATCACCAAGGGGACTGCGGCCCCCTGGCAGTTAAAGCTCAGAGGGAGTTCTGAGGTTCTCCCTCCACCGTCTGCAGCCATCCCTTCCTCTGACCCCCTGATAGAGGAAGAGGACATGGAAGCAGAGGCTTTTGCTGCTGAGTGCAGGGCTGGCTGCAGAGAGACAAGCAGAAGGCTGGATAGCGCTACTAGGCATTAATAAAGGAGATTTTGAGATGCTTTGGTTTGAGACAGCCAGTTCACCCACAAATCCGCCACCGATGCTGCTACTTCCACTACGGGGCACCGCAGAGCCTTCATCTTCTACCTCTTCGTCCTCCTCTTCTAAAAGAAGTTCCTCATCTTCCTCTGAGGCCATCTCCTCACCAGGAAGGAGGCCCTTGCTTTCACAAATGCCTGCCTCCCTGTCACCCCCTCTATAGGTCCCCCTCTTTTCCTACAGACCCCTCTGTTCTCCTACCCTGTGGCATGGACAGAGCACTGGAGTCTTTGGCTGGGCCTGGGGTTGAGGTAAGGGAGGGTGTTTTGGGGCGGCCAAGGCCACCCAACGTGAGAAGGGCTGGTTGCTGGAGACCCGAATCAGAGTCTTTGCTGAGGATGCTTTCACCTCCCTCACTATTGCCACCCCCTTCTAAATGAACCCCACTGAACGTGCCGTAGAAGCTCTGGCCTGAGTTCATGGGTACTAGGGTGGACGGTGAAGAAGAGTTCTTATTTTTTGGTTCTAGGAAGCTAATGAGTGGCTCTTTGTCCTTACCTATGCCCTGTATAATGGCAGATGCTTGCTTGTGCCCTAAGAGCCTTCGTTCATCTTCACACAAAGTCATGCGATGGTCGTGGACTGCGTGTGTGACGAAGGAGCGTGCGTAGCCGAAGGACAACTTGCAAAGGAAACACATGAGAATGGGCTTGCCTTTGCCATAAAGGGCCAGTCCATCAAATTTGGTGAAATCCACGTTGTTGGGAACATCTTTGGAAACACAGGACTTCTTGGCAGACCCATCACTGTTCAGGTAATCCTTGTTGCTTTTGTGCCGCACATCAAAGACACGGAAACTGTGCAGGACAGGACTCAGGCCTGCCAGGGTTGAGGTATTGGGGAAACCTTGGTCTGAGGAGCTGAACCACTTTCCGAAAGACGAGGCTATATGGAACGTGTTGATGATCTGAGGGTATACCGAAGAGGAGGTCCCCGCGGGTTCCCCTAGCTTACCCCCACTTGGGAGAGAGTTTGAAGGGAGCAGCCCTGGTTCTATACTCCCGTCGCTTTGGATAAGCTGGCTGAGGCTCTCTACAATGTAGGCAGAGCCGTCAGGCCGGTAGACGATCTCACCAGCCAGGTTTTCCACATCACTACTATCCTCTTCCTCCTCCTCCTCTCCTTCTTCACTCGCACTCTCAGTGGCTCCCCTCCGATGGGAGGGCTGTTGCCGCATGAGCATGGGCATCCCTCCTCCACTTGACACCATTGGTACGCCAGGAAAAGGCTGCAAACTTGGGAAACAGCTGTCGATCTCCATTTCGTCCAAGTCTTCCAAGTCCTCGTCCTCTTCTCCACAGCTCACTGCCTCTTGCTCGTCCTCTTCCAACCCCTTTATTTTGGGGTGCAGCCGACCGGTAACTGAGCTATCGCCGGGGGCCTGGGACAGTGTTTGTTGCTGCTGTTCTCTCACAGCCTCGCGAGGCGCGTTAGGGTTCTGGAGCTGGGCTGGCCGGGATGCAGCGAGAGACAACGGCTCCAATGAAGGGGGCTGGTTGCAAGGTGGGACCTGCGCGTTTGGGTGATCTTTCCAGGGTTGTGGATGGTGTTGCTGCTGGGAGTTGGCGGAGGAGCCAAGCCCATCGTCTGTCCCAGAAACCACGGGAGACTCACAGCTGTCCATGCTGATGCCTACATGAGGCGTTCATCGCATCCAGGCCTGTTTGGGAACAACAAAAAAAGAGAAATTGATTAAAACAGTGGTTAATTTACAATAACACATGAACAATAACACATCAAAAAGCTCTTTTCGTTGTTTATTTTCAACCTAATTTTTAGTCCTGAACTTTCAGCCAGACTTGAAAAGCGTTTTGATAAATGGGGATGCTATCTATAGAAGAAGGGTAGCAGCTTAATGTATATTAGATAAGATGAGAAACAAAAGTGTGAGATCTAATGTTGGAAAATGACAGTGCTCATTAGGTTAGATTAGGTACTTAAACACAATACCTCAGACAAGCACTAATAAGGCAGCTCAGATGCCTCTTTCTGTCATATCAGCCAGTTACCATCTTTTATCTAGACCTTCCACACGACACCCGGAGTCTGCCATGTTCTAAATCCTGCATACATCTTTTTTTTAATTAACGTTGGGTCTTGAGAAACAGAGTTACAGAATAACTTAATGGATAAAAAAGCTCCATTGTGCCGCTAATTAGACACAGTGAAACCCGCCATCAGCACATGATCCATCTCACACCCGCAGAAAGAACTGAAGGTTACGGAAATATATTAGCCACGCTTTTTTAAGACCACCATTATAGAGATCCCACACATAAAGAACGCTGTTTGAATACAGCATGAATTGAATGGACGTGTATATGTCTCTTTACTGCAAGCATACATATAAATATACAGATTTTTAAAAAAAACAAAGGCTTCAAATACAACAGCTGGGTTCCTACTCCAAATGCAGCTGTGTTTAGATCCAGATTCCAATAAGCTACATGCTCAGTCTGGTTTCAAACACTTCTACGCCTCTAAAATAATAAACGGGTGGCGAGCTTTCTAAGGGCAGTGCTTCCCCGAGCTACCTAGAGCCACGAGCGGGCCACGGTTTTGAGAAGGCAAGAAAATAAGAGATACTGCTGAGCTCATAATTTTAATAAAGGGATGCAGGCAGCATTGATTAAAGGGGGCAACCGGACTGAAACCAATAACTCTGGCCTGCCCTTTCACCCTTCATTGCTGAATATTACATGAGAAAAGATTCCCGGCACCGCGACCTGCCTGATTAGCACATTTGCTCCCTCTACTTGATTTATTTACTTATTTACTTAGGGATGCAAATTTTACCAGTGATCAGAAGCTGTGTCTGCTGCCCAACCCCCATCAAACGTATTAACATGTGAGCGCTTGGCTAGGGAGATTGATAACGTTTGACTCCCACTTCATGAATGTCTGATGAAAATTTGACATCACCCCCATTCCTAACCTACAACAGCCCTTCTCCACCTATCTAGCCAAAAATATGGGCATGCACACACTCCAAATAAATGAATAATTTTTCTCAAAATAAATGAATAATTTTTCTCAAAATAAATGAATATTTCAAAATAATTTTTAAAAAGAATGCAATAAAAATAATACAAATTATTTCAATAGACATGAATCTATAACTAAATATAAGTGTATAAAATAAAACAAAATATTTTATTTAAATTATGATCTTTGTTCACGTTGAGATTTGATATAAAAGGATAGTTGACAAATGTGTAAAGTCCTGCGTAACAGCACATTTTTATGAAAAAGGACAAACAAACAAACAAACAAACAAACAAACAAAAAAACAAATATCAATATTATAATGAATATACAAAATTAAAATTACACTTACATAAAATTAACAATAAAAACAAATAATAAATCAATAACAGATTTTGTAAACCCTTGCCATGTCACAACATATGACATATATACGATCTTTATTTAACTTATATGAAACTTATATGAAATAAGAAATGGTATACTTGTAATAGTGTAGTGTCTATTTTAATAATAATAAGATCTAAAGAGGGTAAACCTACAAGATAACTACAGACAACCGAAACAAGTTGGCTACGATAAAGTGCTCTGAGGTTTGTTAACGGCTCCAGATAAATGCTGATAAAAAGACTCCAAACATACTATTCCAGGAACCTGTTCATAATGCCCACTCAACACTACTGCATTATGGGATAGGCCATAATAGACGCCACATACTACTAAAAGAGCTGAAAGATTATAGCCCTGGACATCACAAATGCTCAATCCTGAAAATCTGCCATGATACGCATTTCATTTATAGCAATTGAGATGGCTTCGTTTAAAGAATTAGACCGCGCTAGAGACCAGTGGTCCAAGCCGTCTGGGCGCGTCTGCTGCTTACAGAAAACAGGATTGCCCTTTAAAATGGAGATGGTCTAATTTAATAACCATCAGTGGTTACTGATGTGCAATAGGATTGTCTGGAGTCTGCCAGTCGCAGATGGGCGGCCAGATATAATGCAGTTTGCCCGCTCAAGGTCTGCTTCCGAAGCGACACCTGTTTAGAAAAGATCTTTAATCTGGTACTAACTAAGACCCAGACAGACAAGATGATAAGTACAGAAAAACATCACACTCTCGACACAAGCGTATGGATCTTTCCAGATGTTGGAACGATTAAACTTTGGCTCAACAGAATCTAGTATTCTCACTTCTTACTTCATCAAATGTACAACAGGAATTTAAGAGTCTTTTCGACAAAGATAAAAACGAAATTTCTTCTCCGCTTACATTAAGCAGAATAGAAAACATTCACCCCTTCAACCTGCCAAACAAAGCAGATAAGGTTTTAATGATTAAAAAAAGCCCAGGACATAATGAACACTGTCGGACGCTGGGTCTGGATGTCATTTAGAGGGGATAGAAAATGAGATAAGTTTTTATTTATGGGCCCTTTCATTTGATGGGATTTACCGGCTGAGCAAGGAGGGAATTAAAGGCTAAGAAGTCGTCTGATTATAAGCACGCACGATCACCTGACCAAGGGCCAGGACCCCAGAGGCCCAGCGCCTCTCTCCTGGGGAATTAACTCCTGCAAGGCCCCAGCTGAGAACCGCCACGGGGTGCGGCTGTGACCCCAGCACCCCACAAACACACAACCCACTGCAAAGAGGACGACTTTATCATCACCTCCCAGTGGTCTGGAGCGGTCTTCTTTCAACCATTAACCGTAAGATCTAGCCATCACACAGACTGGCCACTACAGGGTTAGGGAGCTTATTGAAAAATCAATGGCGTAAATACTAGGCAACTTACAGGAAGATGTGGGGAAGGGAAGGTTCCTATGGATAAAGCAGGGAGGGATTTTTGATATTCCTCAAGGAAATGTTTTCATTGAGGCGTCCTCAGGCTGTTTAAAGAAGGCTTCAGAGAAACATCTAATTAAAGAATCACAAATTTTAAGTACTGTGGAAAACACTAGAGAATGTCTCGGACATATTAATGCTACACAATTTCTTTGACAAAAATATTCATATAGCTAAAGAAATGGGTTCATTGGATGCCACATCAGGACTAAAGTGACGGTCTGTGTTTTTTGATATAGCTGGTGGCTTATATATCTATATTTTATCGAATATTGTTAATACTAATTTATTTATTGAGTTGCATTTTTTTCTGATCTCAGACATAACTCCTGCTTAACATCTGCAAAATCCCTTAAGATTAATTTGGACATAAAAGCAAGCATGCACGGTGTCGCTTGTTTACGTTATTGCTTGGAAAAGCGATGATTTACATCAGTGTCATACGGTTACTGTATAAAACTATAAATGCAATATAAATTCTAAATTAAAACGCCCTTTAGAAACCAAACATCCCGGTTAATGAATTTGATGTAAAACTGTAGGTCCCATAGCCAAAGCAGTTTAAAGCCACTGGTCTATCCTGATATTTCGAGAAGATTCACTTAACTAAAGCTTGTTCTTTGGGAGGCCTCTTAATACCCAAGACTACCACCGCTTAAAAAAAGCAATAAAATGAAACCAAATTTAAGTTTAGACTGTGTAAAAACTGATTTTTAGGCTGGTCGCGGGAATGCCAGTAGACAATAACTCAAGTATCCTTGAGCAGGGCACGTTGCCCCCAGTTATTCTGCAGTGATAATTGCCAACTGCACAACACTTGTAAATCGCTTTTGGATAAAAGCATCTGCCAAATGAATAAATGTAAAAAATGTAAATTTAAAAAATGCGTTATACTTTTAATGTAATAAATGATTAATAACAAATTAATACATCTGTATTTCCCCAGCATCAAACCCATGACGTCCAGGTTGCTAATGTTATTCTGAGCCACTTGAGCTACAGGAAAATTGATGGTGAAAATGTCTCCTCATCCCTAACATTCAATGTAGACACAGCGACACTCCAGTGGAGTTGCTGTGTCAGAAGGCAAGGAGTCACCTCAGGTCGATGGCACTCTGGCTGTAAACACTGCTTCCCGTAAAATCAATGATCTTTAGTTCAAGCTATCAGTCTGTGCAACAGAAATAGCAGCGGCTGCAGAGAGAGTGAAAAAAAGTGATAGAGAGCACAGCAGAACGGCTACGACTACGTAAGTGAGGAGAGAGCAAGGCTATCTATGGCACGTTTCTGCCACCGCACAGAGCTGTACTGCCAACCCAAACCCCGCTCCTGGCATGCATCTCTCCACGAGCCGGGGCTGGCACGGTTAAATAGATTATGTTTGTTGTGGAAATGCGAGGCACTCCTCTGTGACTTTTTGTAACGGTAAACATCTGCAAGCTCATCTGTTCCTAATTGGTCTCTGGCCTGAACACAGACGAATTGATTCCGAGGTATCAATAGCCTTCTCTGTTCTTGGGCCTGAAACGGAATCTTGGTGATAATTTCGCTCTCGGGTAACGGCGTTAGATCCGCGAATGTAATCAATGTAGCGAAACAAAGGGAGCATGAAAATGTTGCGCGCTAGGCCGAGTTTGTTTAGCCGACGAGATCTGGAGCGTGTTCAAATGGAGCGGTGGGGAATCCGCACGCGGGCGAAGTGTCTCATCACTTTCGGTGAGTGCGAAAGAAACGGGCTCCTTGTGTGTAATTAGAAGTGGTTAATTAGCTGTGGGTTAATTACTCGGTTCGGAGGGGAAAACTCGCAAAAAAAGAGCTGTTGGCTTGGTAAAGCGAGGGGGAAAGTGGCGAACGCGCAGCAGGAAGCTCCCAGTCTCCTGCCAATTAGCAGGCGGCATGGGGGGCAGGCGAAGTACAGGGCTGGGGGTACAAATGAGCTTCACGCAACCCACTCGCAGCTAAAACCGCACTCGACATATCCACATTCTGCTATTAAAAATGCATACTGTTGGAGATTCTTCACTGACTGTTGTTTTGGTAAGCGATCCCATTTGCCCAAAAGCCACTCATTACCTAACGACACGTATGCAAAGAAAGAGAGAATAGCTGTGTGCGTATTTTGTGATACATGCTTCAAAATCTAAGATTGTGGTTTTAGCACTAGCAACGAGTATTAGGGCATTACTATAACCAAGACAACATACTAATGCCGTGGAATTCTTTAAGGTCCCTTGGCATCATGAAACTAGTTTAAAGTGTCCCAATAAAACGTCTGTTATTTGCTCACACACTTTGACATGCATCTTCAACGTTTCTTCAAAATATCTTGTGTTGATAACCAAACAGCAGACCTTCAATTTATAGACGAAACCAGTGCAAAGTTATGGGATGCCACTTCAGAATATCTTAATTCAAAAATAACATTCTTCAAAATATCCTTTGTTTTGCAGAAGAAAGTGAAACAGGTATGAATTGACAAAAGGGAGAATATTCTCTTGTAAAACATAAATAACCCAGGTGACCCCATGAAGACAAGTAATAACGGTACTTCCATAGTACATTGTTAAAATGCAGAAATAAAGGATGAACTTTTAAAAACTTAGTTGGGCTGCACTGCACTCATCCTTTTCTCAACTCTTAACCAGTCTTACTGGAAAGTAATAGCACATTATTTCCCTTCACCGTCCCCAGTGGTTGGCCAGGATAAAGCTTTGTGTTTTGTAAGTGCATAAATTATCCCAGGGATAAAGGTATTGATGTATAATCAGAGATGGGTGATCATGTTCGCGCCGCAAAAAGCCCTCCATTCACCCCCAGGCACCGTGAGTGTGCACAGCATGCTCCCCAACATAGAAGGGAGGAGTGCAAAGAGCTTATTTCTCAGAAAGAGAGAGAGCTCGTGGTTATTTCCCATTGTGAAGAATGCTCTGCATCCTTATGCGACTGCCTGCACATTTTGCATTTGTGAACTAGAACAATTAAGTCAAAGGAAGTGTTTTCCCAAACACAATCTTAAGACGTGTTTGAGGAAGAAACAGAACAGAAAAGTGATACTGAGAACCCTTTGTAAGGTTCGATCAACTTCGAACGGGACTATTTTAGGAAAATCTGACGAAACCAGAAAACAATCCTTAATAAACAAGTCTTTTTTATTCTAGCGATGATGTTATGGTTGCAATCTTAAATGTGAGATTCGAAATAAACAAAATATAACATGTGTCCCAAGATATAAGCACGCTCACATACATGTACCCGTCAGCCAGACCTTACAAAGGCTTTCATTTTCATCTCCATTAATTATCAAAATCACCTCTATTAATAGCTCAAGGAAGCATCTCTCCTCTCTTTCATAAGTGAGAGAGAGAGCGAGAGATATTCAGATAGAGCAAACGTAAAAGCATGTGTCAGATTAGAAATATGGCACCCTGCTTATCTTTCTTGTGTAAAAGAGGATGGTTGACTGGGTCAAAGAGAGAAACTGAGCACTGTCAACATCTAAATTGAGACCACCGCTTACTCTCTCTCTCTCTCTCTCTCTCTCTCTCTCTCTCTCTCTCTCTCTCTCTCTCTCTCTCTCTCTCTCTCTCTCTCTCTCTCTCTCTCTCTCTCTCTCTCTCTCTCTCTCTCTCTCTCTCTCTCTCTCTCTCTCTCTCTCTCTCTCTCTCTCTCTCTCTCTCATTCAGGACCCTTAATCCCAATTCCCTCAATCAGGAATGCAAAGCTCTCTCTCTCTCTCTCTCTCTCTCTCTCTCTCTCTCTCTCTCTCTCTCTCTCTCTCTCTCTCTCTCTCCTCTCTCTCTCTCTCTCTCTCTCTCTCTCTCTCTCTCTCTCTCTCTCTCTCTCCCCCAACCACTGGTTTATCGTCAATCAGAAATATTACACATCTTATGTGCTGTAAGGAGTTGACCCTCATCTTCGGCCTACGTCCTCCTCCCTCGATCACTTCTTTCTCAACGTCCTGCTCTCCGACCACCAGGCCCCACCTCGCACGTCCCCTCAGCGCTTCATCTCGTTTTTCTCTGAGACTGCAGTTAAGGCAAGTCGACCACAAACACGGTTGTTAAGATGATCGATACCATTGAAATATTAAACCTTAAAAAGCCGCATTATTGATTGCAAGGCCAATGATAAAACTGTTCATTATCATAATCGCTGAAGCTCCATATAAACGCTTCATAGAGGGACTACAGCTGTACGCAACGCTAGGCCACCGGTCGAACTGGATTTGTTTATGTTTTTTCAGGGAAGTACAACACTTTGGCCTTAAGGGATGTAAATGCTGATATTTAAAAGTTAACCACCGCTTTACTGCACTAATCGTAGTCCAACCAGGGCGTTTGTAGTGCGACCACATGTTTACCATGTCTTACTACTGTAAATGATAATAAAGCTGGTAAATAGTTCGTAGAATGTATGGATAAGGCCTGTATAAGGTCATTTACACGAGCACCTGGCGGAGCTTTTATTCAAATTGACTCCCAGCTCGTACAGTGTATCGAGCCGAAACCTTCACACAATGCTGAGCTACAGAAACAGGACCAGTGTGATATTGACAAGACAAAGGGTTATTTGTGAGTAATACGATGATATTCTTTTCAACGGAGTGTTGAGCACCTGCGCTTCACTTTGGAATCAACATGAATAGCGCCTGGGTAACCTGCCTCTAATCCAAGGCCTTTTTAACTAATCTGGAAAACAAATACCTCCGTAATGACCCGGGCCTGCACCTGGTAAAACAGAGCGACAAGAGAGACAGCACCTGGAATTAGCCAAATAGCTTGAGTAATGCTTTCTTAAAGGCGCAGGAACCCTTTTAGTGCCCGGCTAAACCAAATCCAAGGGATCACATATCCTGAAAGACTGATTTCTTTTTAAGTGATGAGAGCCCAAATGAAAGAGCGGTGCTTAAAGGAATAATTCATCCCGGTTTTCTTTCATTGTCTATGTTTTCGTATGACATCTTCATTGGTAAAAAGACCGCTGACTTCCATTTAATGGAAACAAAACCCTTTCAAGACATTTCTGAAAACGTTTGTGTTACACAGATAAATGAATCATGTACAGGTTTTGATTGGCATGAGGGAATGGGAAGGATGCTTACAGGGATGGGAGGGCGGTGCGATTTCAATTTCAATTTTGTCTTCCATGAAAACAAAATAGTTGAGGAAAAGCAATTATTGTGCCTGATTCTGTTTTGCATTCATCTAATTATTTATAAAAAATGAATAAATAAAAGTTGTTTATTATACTTGTTTCTAAATAGGGCGTTATATTTGATTTGATGTGATTTATGTGTTTTATTTATTTATAATAACTACCAATATAAATATTTATAAAAACATGTAACATTTATAAAAAATAAAGAAAGAAAAACAACCATATATTTATTTCTAATGATATTTACTTTTTTGTATTTGTTTTCAAATCTTGTGTTGATTTGTTTTTTTATTTAATAATTTATTGATAATGATTCCAATGCTCGGTTGAAGAATCGTGTCAAATAATCATGATCTCCAGATAATCGTGATCATGAAAAAGTTGTCAAAGCTTACAAAAATCAAGCGTCAAAGTTACAAGGAAGTGTGAGCCAGGCCAGGAAACTTAAACAAAGGGGACATCTCCCTCTGGATCTCATGAGAAGAACGTGAGAAAAAAAAGCAAAGTGCATGACAGCTGTTCTGGGTTCATGAGTGATGGAGAGTTGAGATAAGATGGGACTTCATACATGTTTTCCCTTGGCCCTGAGTATTCAAATAAAGACTGTGGATCCAGTATAGACGCACACACACACACACACACACACACAAACACGAGGGATTAAAGGCTGTCCCTACGAAAGCAGTCTGTGGAAATGATTTCTTTGCTCTACTTCTTTAGCGGGATACCCTGGATAAATAATTGGGTCTTTTCTTTGAAGACCCAACGCTGTATCTCCATTTACTCTTCGATTCACATTTGCTAAAGTCATTAATGACAAAAATTTGGAAAGTACAAACTCTTTCTCTGGTACACAAATACTTCTTTTATGAGTTCTGGCCCGAATTCCTCTCTGCTTAGTTAAATCTCTTATCCTGGGAAAGAGCCGTGCTCGCTTTATGCAATAAACCTCGAGGGAGGATGGCTTTCTACTACATCCCCCCTTCCCTCCCCATCCCCACCACCTTTTTAAAGAATTATGGAGTGTTAATAAAGTACAAGGAATAATGTGTGCCTTCGAGAAAGGTGGGGAGATGTTGGTGTTGAATGTCCAGACGTTTATGGAAAACAAAAGAGAGCACGAAAGCGTTTAGGGGAAATTATTTTAAGCAAACTATTCTTTAGAATTTAATAAATAAAAAACGGGTTCTTGTTAATGTTTACACTATTTTCTACAGTTTCAATTCACCTGCAGATGTTTTGTTAACCAACTTTCATTATCTTTGTGCGTCGGTTTGTGGCATGTAGACACCAACCAATAAATCATAACCATAACTACATACGCCTGCGGTTTTTGCATCGTAGAGATGATACCCCGCAGCATTTACACAAATGAAGCCAATGGGAAGCAAGCAGAGTAACGTGCGTTCTTACTGAATGGTGATGAAATGAGTAACTCTCAACAGAGGAAATGCAAAAAACTGAGGAAAACTAGTAGTTAAGAGTGTAACAAGGTGACCCTGAGGGTGCTGTTGAAAGATGTTGAAGCTCTGGGCGAAGAGGAACATCCAAAACATTAAACCCTCTTCCGCCAGCTTGCGACGTGTCGGGGCACACAACAAAAATGTCTGACACCTCAGTAAAGTTTACAAATGAAAACTAATTTGGTTAAAGGAAGGTACATCGGGGAGGTCATACATGACCCATAAAGGAATATTTAAATAGCCAAATATTTAAAGAGCAGGTGACACACCAAACTTAAACACATATAGACATTACTTTACCACCTGTAGACACACAGTGTCGGAAAGACCGTAGGCCAAATAAAACATCATTAGGATTAAGATTTGCCAATAAGTAACTTGAGATTTCATGACATCTGCAAGTTGAATTTAAAAAAAAACACTTTCCGAAGCCTTTGGCTGTAGGAGCGGAGTGTATCGGGCACAGAAAAATTTAATCGTGCTTCATCTCGGATTTTATCAAATAGATCACTTTGAACATGACAACTCAACATGTCTAACAGTCTGAAGGACTTATAATACATACAATATCATGATACTTCTCCTTTAAGTTAATTTATCTCTAATAGAAGCAAAAAAACCTGCCAATGGCATGAGAAAAATATTTTTGAATTTAGTTCTTTTTTTAATTGAATTTTCTTCCCCATAGGCAGATTATTTCGCTTGCTTGAAACATAAATGTACTTGATTATTATACTTTATTTGCTAAAACAAAACAGTATCTAAGATCGCTTTCCTTGCCAAGCAAATGCGTCTTGTTTTCAGTAAAAATATCTAAAACAAAGATAAAAATGCTTAAAGTATTTATTTTTGCAGCGAGAGAAGGAAACAGTTAAAACAAAAGATAGGTAAAAGAACTGAGAGCAACATTGAAAATCGACACCATGCCACTAATATAAGCCTGTCAAACTCAGGCTGGCATGACAATGCTCCCAGACAATCCTGGCATTGTGGAGTCTGCCCAGATTTAAGCCACTGAGCACTCAGCAGAGGTCAAAAAGCCCACCGCTCCAAAACTCTGGCACGAAAGCGTGTGCAAAATGCCGGACAATATTTGCAAAAGCATGTTTCTTCTTCTCTCCAGTGCCTTGTAGACCTGTGGATAACAGACAAAGAACAAGGCCACAAGCTCTCTCTCCTCACTCTTTTTAATGAGGCGACCACAAACTGTCCCTATCCCATCAGCCCCAGTGCACGCTGAACGCTGCTGCAGCACCTGTTAGATATAAATCAGCCTCACTGAGCTGTGTTTGGGAAGTGAGGCATTAAGCATGACACAGACTGTCAAAGTTCACGTCACGCTAACCGCAACATCTAGCTGAACCTCTGAACGGCAGGCCCAAAACCCGGCTCGGCACGGCCTGCCTCCCTGCGCCGCGTGAAATCCAGATTACATCTGGAGCCCAGCTGGGCCGGGGAGAGAAAGAAAGAGTAGGTGAGAGAGTGAGAACCACCAAGCCAGTGTGTAACATGGTAACATGGACAAACCCAGGGACGGCTGTGATCACCTACTTGAAATAGTCATGTTTTGAGGATTTACGTCTAAGAGCGGAGGAAGCGAGCGGAGATTTGACTGTTGGTGACGGCTCAATGTGAGGGTTAGGATACACAGGCCTGACTGAGAGAGTAAGAGAGAAAAACGCTGCCTATATAATCGTCTGTGTCAGAACAGGGTCATAGGTCAAATCCTGGAAAAGAAGTCACATTCCTTTGCGGACTAAAACACATCTTCAGTTTGCGTGCCTGCAAGTTTTCCGGCACACCCCAGCCCACCCCTTTGCCCTGCCAGCTAAATATTAAACAGATATGCTTCTTTTGAACTATACATACTGTACGGCTGGGTAAGGTACAGATGAAAAGCCGGACCTCAAAAGAGAGTATCATCTGCTAATGATTTATTCGAGGGGCAGCCGCAGACAGGGGCCAGCGCTAAGATGTGGCTTGTTGTGTTTAGCCGTTAGCTGCGGGGTCGGGCAGGAGGGGCCGGGGCAGTGCAGTTCTTTGCTGCCTCGCTGTAATTTACATTGCTGTGTAATTACCTGCAGAATGAGAGACTTGAAAGACACACGCGAGAGCTTCTCAATCCGAAACCCGCACCTAACCCAAGACCAGAAAAAGAGCCGACCAAAGAAACATGCCAACCTGCAAGTGTCGAGTACAGACAAATCAGTATCACACCCTGTGAGTTAACTTTGGCATGTTGGAGTAAAGCGGAGACGTTTTTATTGAAAACACATCACGCTGTAATGACAGGACCCATTCACTGCTGCAAATCGAAGGGATAAACTCCCGTCCATCATCTTTCGCTGGCGAAGGAGGAAGGCTGGATTAAGAAGGCTACGACAGGCAGAAAGCAGAGTATTAAGTGTGTTTAAAGAACACCAGATGGACGTGTTCTCACCTTGCAAAGCTGACTGCATACTTAGCGAGCTGAGCTTAATGACAAACAAAATCGTTGTAAAACATTACAAACCGATGTGCAGGGGAAAGAGAATAAGATGTGCGTATATGCGTGCCTTTATGTGTTTTTTGGGAAGAACTAAAGGGAAAGTCATAACTAAAACTAAAATGAAGTCCTCTTATTTAAAACCTGTATGCCTATTTTCCAAATTACACAAAATAAGATATTTTGAAGAATGTAGCCAGAAAATATTGATACCACTGACTTTTACTGTATGGACATAAAAAAAAGAAAATGATGATATACAGTGACGCAAAAAATATATTTTGTGCCCTGGAATGGCTTTATCCCTTGAAAACAAATCTGCGAGTTGTAACCTACCCTTCACTATACTCTCTAGGCAAAATATTAAAAGCCTAGAAAACCTTTAAATCCTGAAGCTACTACAAAATAATACAATATAGCACGTATCCTGTATCCTGTGCTTTATGTCAAAAAGACAACGTGCCAAAAAACATGATAAACATTAGATGGCTGTCAGAATATGTGTTTTTAGATTACAAGAAGGAAAAGGGAGTAAGGCTTTAAGGCATTTTAAATCTAAAGACTATGGTTCTTTGCCTAGTCTCTCTTAGCTTTAGAGAATGTGTCACACACAGCTGCTGTGTTGTGTGAGTGTGTGTTTAAGAAGTGAGGGAAAAGTGCCAGATATAGTGCTATACTGTGAATGAAATTGCTCAGTGGACCAGCGAGTGGAGTCGGTTGCCTGTGCCAGGGCTCTAGGCGGGCAAGTGAGAATCTGTGTGTACACGAAAACACAACGTGGGGAACCAACCCATACTACACACGTACAATAAAATCCAATTTGGCATAAAAACAAACACGTTCAGTCAATAAATAATAACTCATCCCAAAGCTGGTACTTCACCAAACCATTGCGACTACTGATGCTTCAAACAGCAGATAACACTTGACAGCTTTGAAAAGGCTTCTGTGTTTGACACGGTTTCATTTCCTGTTCTTAGGGGAGAGCTTCATGGATTAGGCTACCTAGTAAATCTCCTTTGCAAATAGTATTTAAAGCAACACATCAAGCACATAAAAGAAGGCAGAGTTTTGCATGGACATCACAGAGTAGAGAGCAAATGTGTTACGCCCCAGTCGGCTCTCAAAAGGGCTGAACGGTTGATGTCATCAATGGATAGCGCCTCGTGCTGGGGTGGGCCCTGTGTAAAACGAGAGGAGCTTAATTGGCTCGGGGACTGTAATTCGGACGGATTAATTGAAGTGAACTCTACGGTGCCAGGTGTACTCCTTTCATAGGGCGGGGAGCAGAGGGAGCACAAGGTTAACAAGGAGCGAGTCTGTAATGCGCAAAGGTAAACATTAAAATTAGGGTAAACAATGATGGGCACCTTGGAACTACTAAACAGTCGGGTCTTCCAGGGATTATAGCTTAATGTAAGATTAAATACAATTTGGGATTATGCTCCAAAACTTGATGGAACCAAATGACAAATATACTGCAAGGGGTTGGGGGGGTGAGCAACCCAAAGCAACACCTGTTGGCCCAATTGCCGTCTGCTTACTATCCAAACCTCTCTCTTTATTAATAAGGGATGTTAAAATATTTCAACAACCATCATTTATAACCCTCATTAAACAACAGAGTAACCGAGTACCCAGTATACTTTTCATTTCAACAGCGAGCGCTTGGGTAACAAAGATATTCGATCTATGCTGTTATTTGTAGAAGATTAATCAACATTTTGTTCCTCCTCCCAACTGCCAAACAGACGTGATAAACACCGCCGGGTCATGTACAGGGTCTGGAGTCAGGGCAAAGCCCCTCCCTAAATGCTGAGGACACCACTGACCCAACAGCTTTTAAATTACAGGCCGGGACAGAAGGAAGGTAACTGGAAGAAGAACCATTACCTCTGAAGTCCTAGAGGTCAAGCCTTTCCTCATCAAGGTGCAGGTCAAAGCCACATATTTCTTCCACTAAGGTGAGGGTCACTGCAACGTTCCCTCCATTCGTGGGTCAACCAGAGGTCTCCGGCCACTGAGGTTCACAAGCGGCGTAATAAAACAATCAACTAGGGTGCCGGACCCTGGTCAATAATATACTCCAAGGCCACAGGGGGTCACCACCTGCTCTCAGGCCTCTTATTGAAAAGTCCTCAAACTGGGGTTTCATCTGAAGCCTGATGGGAAAGGCGTAATCATATTCTCAAGTCGATGAAATAAAACCATTGATGCATTGCACAATGTGCCATTTGGCCGAGCTGCATCTTTGTTTTCATTAATATAATGCGACCGCAAAACGTCAAAGCGATCGTCAGCAGGCGGCTATGATGTCACCAGTCACTTGCACTACACAACCCCATTTACAATATCCCTTTGAGCACACTACAGAGCATCTCATCTGCTGAGAGTCTGGCACAAAGCCACTGAATTCTCCGTCTGTTCCCATGCAGTCTTGCAGCTAAAAGCACATTGTGCTCTTCAAGCCCATGTAAAAGTAGCTTTTTGGAGAACAACTCCAGATCTAACATGTCACCTGCACTGAAACTCAACCCCTAGCGACGTCCTACTTGGGAAAACAGGGGGAAGTGCAGAGCTTTATCTGTTGAACTAAGAAGAGTGTCTCTAGTTCTGGCTGACTTGAACAAGTACACAGTGCTCGACACATTCCTCAGAGGACCTGATCCTGGAACAAACGGGGAGGGGAGAGAAGGAGGAGCCTCCATTCTTCCTCTTCTCCTACTTCTTTTCCTTCCATTTCACTATGAATGGAGGCAGACAGCATCCGTACAGTTGCCAGGATGAGACAGCAGTTAAGTCTTGGCTGTTCTCCCTCTCTGCTTAAGGTGGATATCGTGTTTCTAACAGCTCCGGCTGGCTGGATACAAAGAGGATCTCAAAGAAAAGAGGTCTGAACAG
Organism: Triplophysa yarkandensis; assembly: GCA_033220385.1. NCBI lineage: Eukaryota > Metazoa > Chordata > Actinopteri > Cypriniformes > Nemacheilidae > Triplophysa > Triplophysa yarkandensis. The sequence goes on along the minus strand of CM065654.1, from coordinate 11,181,369 downwards.
GTGAACCCACCTGACTTTAAGGCGGCACCCACACTCTTGCCAGCTTCTTAAAAACTAGAAAATAGTACAAAAATAGGCTCATTAGCAACTCCAATGGCTTTACCTTTTACGTGGGTGTCGTTCTCAAAACTTTGGCACGGTTGCGCGCAAGCACGATTGGTAAATGTTCTTCCCCTCCCCTTCGCAGCTCTGCTCCGGCTGGCGTCATTAGGCAGCATAATCAGCATTCTGTTTGCATACATCTGCCTTATTTTATTGATCTCTCTTCATTCATTAGCCTTCAGGGGCCCGTCATTAACACGTGCCCCCGGTTACACCCAGGGGAAGCCTAATTCCTTTACACGCAGGATTTCGGTAGAGGGCACAAGTGGGCTTGTCACAGTGGGCACAGGGCCAGTGCCAGCCCCATCCCTGGATACCCATTCTCATCTGCGCCCCTGGCTGTCGACAGCCCCAGCCAAGATCCACTAACAAGGAGAGCCTTTCCCCTACCCTCTGTTAACTAAAAGGACAATTATCCCGAGAACAATGAGGCTTTTCACAAAGCCTTATGTTGTCATTAATGCAGTGGATCTGGTTACAGCAGCCCCAGCTTAAGCTAATTACAGAATGCTATCTGTGGATTCATCATTGCTTCTTAATTAAGTAGGATTCATTTCTGAAGGGGGTAAAACAGTCACTTTTTCTGCTTTGTTTTCCCGGCTCTTTGCTTGCTTTGAGAAATGTTGGGGATTTGCCTAAGGGCTCCCACAGCTGATAGCACAGATGTGATATATTTGGGAACATACTCGCATGCTGGTAAACGTACATGTGCACCACAGATACAATCACAAACGATATTGAAGACAAATGTTGCGACTAACAAAAAACAGAACTTACATCTAAAGCTAACAATTTTTATATGCAAGTAAAGCACTACTAGTTTGCTCAAGCCTGGGCCAGACACGGTAACTTAATACCAGGCATGTCTTCTGTCTATTTGTGTCTCCACAGAGTACTCAAACCCTTTCAACATCCCCCCATCACTAACACATTCTTATTAGCCCCGATTAAGCCACTCTTATTTCCTATAACAGTTGCATGCCAGAAAGAAGGACAGCGAAGGTTTGCAGTCACCATTCACTCGCCACCAACACAAAGATGGCAAGAGACCTCGATGTCTGAGGAATGCAAAGGCTAAAAGACATCCAGCCAGATTCTTCTGCTCACTGTCGCCTTGAGCGCTCTCTTCAACAGGGGCCGACCCCTCGCGCAGGGGTTAAGATGACATACAAGCTCATTTCAAAGGCCTCGCGTCGCTTCTCAAAGAGAGGAATCGGCCACCGCGGGCCGGCGTGAAACACTCCATCAAAGAAACTTGCAGATCGACACAACAGGCGGCCAAGGTGCTACGGAAATGTGAGTCAGAGAAAAGCGAGGGAATGATGGATAGAGAACAGGCGGGAGAGTGTGGGCAAGCTCTAACCATTGTGCGCTTACAACATGCGCCGAGTATGTACCGGTTCACGGAGAGGTGAGCTCAATTAAACACATACACACTCGCACAAAAGCGCACTTGTACACACAGAGCTAGTTTGGCAAGAATGTGTCTATGCTTGCTTCACATTGTGCACCGAGACTCTGGCTGCTAATTGAGATTACAAAAAAGTAAACAGACACAGTGTTATGCCCTCTCTGTATATTTGCAGAGATGGCGATGTATCAGCACGTACACCCTATGCTGCACCCTCCGGATCGAGTTTCAGGAAGGTCACGGGTAGAACAGTCACTTACACGCAAACGTCAGCTGAAGAAATATGCGATTCATTTGTGTTATTGTTCTATCTTCAAAGAACACAAAACGAATGTAACCTGTCTTACACAACACCTTGCACATGACCGCATGTGCATTATGGAGACAGAACAATGCCATTCATACAAAACCAAACCTGTGCAAATAAAAACCACATGGGATGATTTGGCAGTCACCCAGAGGAAAAACACAGTCTGTGGACGGTGTGGAGTGGTGCTAAAGTAACTTTTCTAGCCGGGAGGAAAAGGCGAACCTGTTTGGAACGTCTCATCCCTGGCACACCGCTAACCTTACTTCCTAAAAAGCAACAGGGACGATAAACCTACATCTCTTCCAAACTAGGTCCCCGTGACCCTGGATGAGCTTCTCGTCTTATCGCCCGCTGTGCCGCACCCTTTATTTGCCCTGTATTTACCCTCAGAACGAGAAAAATGTAGTGTTTTAAGTAATCCTTGTTTGTACTGGCCATAATTGATTGGGTAATCCTGGTTTAACATGCACTAAGGCCAGTGCTTAAGAATCTATTACGAAAGCTAACAGCTTAAAGACGCAGATCTCCCTCTTTTGCACTCAAGTCGGTCTGGATGCACACGCACACGCACACACACACACACACACACACACGCGTGCTCACATACACGCGCTCACACACACACACACGCACGCACGCACGCACGCACGCACGCACGCACGCACGCACACACACACACACCTTTATCTTTTCAACTGTGCAACTCCTTTCTGTCCTAAGCTACGGCTGCGGATAAGCTTTTGTTTCCATGTCACCATGCTAATCTACAACAGCTAAGATGATGGAAATGCCTGGCTAGGTGCCACAGCTCGGAATTTCCCGTGCAAGATTAGCTTGGCATCTTCGTCAGCATGATGACACCCGGCGCTGGTGGTGTCTGGGAACCGCCTGGCCTCTTCGGACACCCCGACCACAAAGTCTCCGTCTACTCGACATGACACCCGCCACGCTAGGCGGTCATCACAGAGACAGGCTGTCATAATCACCATAAATCTCCCTGCATCAGCACATGGGAAAAGCAAGGAGGAGAGAGGCAGATGTGAATTAGGTTACATGTATCAGCCGTGTGCTCGAGCTGCAGCAATGACAGACTAAATACAGGAAGCAGCGTTTCTCTGCCAAGGAGTAAAGCCTAGAACACGAAACACAATTGTGCCATCCCTTTCCGCTAATGAAACACATTTACATCGTGTAATCCCCCTCAAGGCCTTTTCCCTAATGGGACCCACTATTGTAATTCCAAGGAATAGATTTGGGATCGGGCACATTAGTAGCCAACTAAAAGTGGCCCTGAAAACAAAAACGCTCTGTAATTATTGTCTGCTCTGTCGCCTTTGTCTTTCTCCTTTGACTTGGGTTACCTGTCATCCCAGTTTCATTATTTTCAGTCTGAAGTCTGTTGTTTTCCAGATTCTCTCTAATCCGTGTCTGAAAGCAGTGCTGGCATTGCCGGCAGTGTGCCAAGGCCTGTGAACTAGATGCACGATTCAGCCCGCGGGCCTCCGTGACGACACCACATAAAGATAGCAGAAACTCGAGTCGGCGCTCGTAGCTCTCCCCGCGTATGAATGCATTTTTTTTGGGACGGGAGACAGGGAAGGGGGGTCATTTTGCACTCCACAAAAGCTCTATTGTGCCAGAGAAACTTTATATACATATTAGAAACTTGAAACTCCATAGAATACACTGAGCTGGATTCTTGTAACTGTGAACGAGATAACATTTCCAACCATTCTCTGTCCCTGTCTCTCTGCCTGCACAAAAGGAGAGCGGGATCTGTCATGATGGATCTTTTTTATCCATCTAAAGAGTCATTTAACATGCATGGTAAGAACTTGAGGCTTTTTCTCATTTCTAGAGTAACATCCTCTAGATCCCCACATTTAAACATCTACATGCACAATAAAAACCTTTCAAACGCTTCACAAACATATGTCGGGAATAAATACTACACACGTGTGCAAACCTGTCTTTTCCCTGTCCCCTTTTCCTTTTGGCACAAGTTCATTCTTGTTAAAACAGCTGTAAAACTCCTTATCTGCTGCTCAAGCAGGAAAGTTAAATAACCGCCTTCGCAGAACAAATAATCATATGTGATCTCCAGCAGTCTCTAAACAACCGGGTGGGGTAGGTGGGAGTTATTCTGATCCGAGCACCGGTGGGGTTGGCAGCTGAGGGGTGAGACGCGGGTAGGTACGGAGGGCAGCTGGGGCAGGTGCGTGTGCGCACGTGTGAGGGGGGAACGGGGAGGTGCCGGGTGAATGGAAGGAGACGCCACGGCAGTGACATCACTCGCAGACCTGTAATTAAAGCACAGCTCGCCACACAAAAGCTGAAGAAAGGTATCGGCAGGGGAAGGATGGCCATTTTCATAATGACAGCTTAACCCCCGACAGCCTGCAAATAGAAAGCCACACAAACAGTCCCTATAGCTTCTAATTACTGTTGTACTGCCGGGCAAACGAAAACATTGACACGCTAATAATCAAATCCACAAATATATACACACGAACACTATATAACCACAATCTAATCAGAACAGGTAAATAAAGCGAGACCTCTCGACTGACACAAGGATTCTTCTATCTTTCTCTATGTGAGATACAGGTAAGATAAGTATATGAAGGATAAAAGGTAGAGTTTACGAATGCATTATAAAATGTTAAAACTCAAAATACAAAAAATACATTAAAACAACTTAAAGCACCACATGATCATAAAATATTGAAACTCAGGTTAATGTCTTCAAAAAAGAAATCAATGACATTGATTTAAATCAGTACATTTTAGTATCCTATAGTCCCATAAATTCGAGTCACATGCACCAGGAACGGCGTGACGGAGTACTTTTTATATTTTACTTTAGTAATCCTTTAAGAACCCTTTTCCCTTGTGCCCTCGAGTAACCCTGCTGATGAACTACCTGAAGGGTTTCGCCTTTAATTAGTAGTTCGCCCAAAAATTAAAGTTCAGACATCACTTACTCTCCTCTTGACATTTCATATCTGTATGACTTACGGATGATATTTTGAAAAATATTTCCTAGCTGGCACCCATTCACTTGCATTGGTTTAGTGTTTGTGCCAATGCTGTTCTTTTTATGAGCTTTCATGCAAATATATTTTGTCTTCAAAATCAGTCATACAGGATTGACATGACAATAGAGTAAAGGATGTCATATTAAGGTGTACTACCGCTTCAATTGCACAACAGTTAGACCCTGTTCTTCTTTCCTATCCTCTAGTGAGGCCTCTGTTGTATTCTGTAACAATCCCCTGTCTTTTGAAATCTACCGTGGTTTCTTAATGGACGGACACTTAAGCGATAAAGAAGTCTGTCCCAGAAATGAGAAGTCCCAATGGACTAAAACAGAAAAATGATTGAGTAAGACGAGCCGTGGTGAGTGAATTAATAAACTCATCTATTATGCAGAGCTCAGTGAGACTAGATTGAGAAACGAGGAAGTTTATTTAAAAAAACAGCCAGGCATGAAGCACGTGAGTCACTAATGAATCAGTGCTGAGTGCTCGGATTGCTATGCCCAGCGTCACTCATCCTAACTTTTTCCAGCAGCTCTGTTTTAAGACAGAAATTACCCTTGGATGCATCAGAGCTTACTGAAAACACATCTATCCATTAGCACGAGAGACTTTTCAACAACACCACATTATAAAAGATACGAGTAAAAATGAGACGAAGCACAGAGAGCCTTTACAGACGTGGCCCTTACTCTTTAAACTCATATTTGGAAAGATCACATCCGTACAAAGGCCGAATCCAATCGAGAGAGAACAGTGGCTTTGTGTGAGCCGCTCACCCTCTCTCTTTCAGTCACTTCCATGCCCACAGAGTCGCAGGAGCAAACATGGGCTTTAAATATGTTTTAATAGACACTTTCTTTCTTTTTCCATTCTCTATTTGAAGTCGGTAACAGCCGTAGTGTTCCAAGCCTTGTTTAAAGGTCAACCTTAAAAGGAAAGAGAGGAAAAAGAGGGAATAGTTAAAGTTTGCTGAGTTCAACTGGCACCAAGCCTACTAGTCTGTTATTGCCCTAAGCAATGGGTTTTGCTGCCAATGCTAGCCACACCTGAACAACTTCAAAACAATATTAAAGACATGACAGCTGGGGCACGAGAAGTGTGTGTATGTTTGCATGTCTGTGATAAGAACACAAGCTTCTGACTCACTTTTAACCATTTTCTCCGAGTACAGCTCAGCATTACTACCTTCCTCAAGGCCTAATACATAATTTTCTAATCATAACTTTATAAAACTTCATCACACACTTACATGTCCCAAACATGTATGCCTCTGTTCAGTGCAAATCCAAGTTGGGATGTAAATCTGACTGCCAAGACACATGATGTCACTTGTGTCATTTACCTTAGATGGCTTATCCAAACCTAACATAAGCAAGACATAATGCCAAAGAACAAATTCATGTTTGGAGTCATGAAAGATCTCATAAGAGTGAGGAAGTGATTGAATTTTATTAAGCGCCCATGCGTGAAGTGTGCCAACCGTCAGAACATAGTTCCAACCGTAAGAACTGGAGCGTCGATCCAAGTTACCGTTGAGTTTGTCACAAATGTGTTCCACAGCAAGATACACAAATTTCTTTCATTCACAGCCTGACAAATAATTGCAACATACATGGGAATGCTGGGATGCCACCCACCACCAGCGCAAGGACACAAACCTTTCACTGTTCCAAATCTGCTTTATGTTGGAAACCCCCAAGCACACCAACATATTGCTCTCAGTTGACATGCACACATGCACACACTCTAGGGAAAAAGAAACACGATTTTGTAAAAATAAGTCTCTGTGGTTACATCACAATACATTGCCGAAGTACTGTAAGAGGGCGACTGGTACCATAGCTGGCATCACATAACTAAACCTTTATTATAGTTTTGTAAAATGCTTATTTAAAGCATGGTACTCATTCAACATATTCATACCACACTTGTCCAAGTAACCCGTGCATATTGTGACGGGCATTAACACAAAAACAAGGTGGCAATGCCTTAGCCAACACCAGCTATTACACCTCTACCCAGTGTGACCTCAAAAGCACAAACCTGCTCGACATTCCCATCAAACATGGTTTGCTCTCCTCGGCAGGATTCCCATGAATCCTCCCTCTCATCCGACCTCCTCGACGCACCAGGCTTTAACCCCACCATAGCGACGTCTCCCTGGGTTCGACCAAGCCCAAGCCTGGGCCACGGGCCTCATCTCTGCTTGTGGAAGTAATACCAGATACAGAGCAACTGTTGTCAAATGTTTATATAATGTGTTTTCTCTAGTCCTTGTCCCCCTCCTCGCCGTGTTTGGACAGCTGTCCTTTAGCAGCGGGACATCTTCAGATGCTGCTCTAGCATGACTCTTCGGCTTTTTTATGCGGAATTAACGTCTCATTTCAACTTAATAAACATGAAATACGTTTCCAATTTGGCAACGGGAAGGCGCCCGGGCTCACCGAGGTAAAGCCGTGTGTGGTATGTTAAAGAGGCCGTCCGTGCTGGCACGGGTTTTTGCTTTGTTTTAGGGAAAGTATGCGTGCATGCATATGTAAATATGGGTGCTTGCTTTAATGTCCTGATTTCGACTTCTCATAGCCTCCCAGAGGACAGGAAAAAACATCTTCAATAGCTTGATTGTTTGGCATAGAGAGCGATGAGACGAAATGCTTATTTTTTGCGCAATCGCAGATGTCTTTCGGTTAAACTAGAATGATTTATTGTAAGTTTCAGGCCGCATTTACTAATGGTAGAAAATGACACTTTATTATAAAATGTTACTATTTTCTATGTCAAGTTCATATTTAACAATCGAATGCAACCATAAATAATATGTTGACATTCATATATCCATCTAGATATTATACAGGAATCATTACGCAAAAATATTACCCGGAGCATTTCCTGGGCTATGAAAGTGCAATAAAATTGCCCTTGGAGATATAAACACTTGTACATATATACGCTTGTTGTAATTTATAGATCTTTACATGTCGGATTTTGCCAGATGTGTATTCTTTGTCAAACTGCATGAGTTAAACATTTGCTCGGTGACTCAGGTATACCAAACGTGTCCCAACAGGCCACCAACAGCCCTGCACGGAACACAACACTCACAATATGTGTGTGAAAGAGAGAGAGAGAGAGAGAGAGAGAGAAGAGAGAGAGAGAGAGCGAGAGAGGAGGCAAAGAGTTTCAGTGGAGTGAGAAGTTTAAAGAAAACAAAAGCGGACGGAAAGAGGAGGAAAAAATGTAGATCACACAGAAAGCTCCTTTTGTTTGTTGAATCAAAGTAGATCTGCTTAAATGAAATATCCATCAAAACAGGCATTCATGCCGGAGCGATGGGGTAGGAGAGGAGGTGTTTGCGGACGGGGGTGGGGGTCGAGGCAGGGTTACGGGTGGGGTGTGACGGCTAGATGAAAGTCAGCCTGGGCTGGGTCACCTCCATACTGGGAGCCTTCAAGTGTGGATGAAGCAGCTTGGTGCCGCTGGAAGCTCACCCTGATCCAGATGTTCTGTCAACACACAGATTCCACAGAGAAAACAAGACTGCAGAGACGAGCCATCACACCACGTGCTCCCAGAACACCAACAAACATGCTTTATTTCCTCGGACATTTACAGCTTGGGGGTCTTAGGTTAGGTTTCGTTTAAGTTTTAGATGCATGTTCTGGAATCACTTAAGAAGAAATTTGGGGTCCATACAAATTTGTTTCATTGTAGAAAGAGAAATGTTGGGGTTCGGTTATATGAATGTTAGAATGTGATCTGCACATTTCGACACATTGTTTCCGAAAATAAAAAGTCACGATTTACTCTCCGTCTTGTCATTTTAAACCTGTATATTTTCTTACGCAGAACATTAAGATATTTTGAAAAATGTCAAAAATGAATTGCATAAATACAATAAAAACGAATGATTGCCATTACTGTTAGATAAACAACTTTCTTCAAAATATCTTGTGTGTTGTGCGGAAAAGGGCAGGTTTGAAATTAGGGAGAGTATCTAATCTCAGAATTTTCATATTTGGGCAACTCTAACTTTAAATATCCCAATTGTTTCCCCTTGACAGCACTACTATTACGGTCCTATTTGGGACTTTTGTACCCTTTGGGAATTTGCTTTCTCCAACACACAACCTAAATGTCCCAAAACCAATAGAAACCCAACAGAACCGGGATTTTCACAACCCTAAAACGTTATACACAAACACGTGTCATCCACCCATCACAGCCCTGTGCCCCGTTTTCACACACAGGACCGGTACTCACACCTCCACTTGGCACGATCAACCGTACATGAACGCGTTCGGCAGATTTCGCCGAAACCGGTCGGCAGATTCTGTCTGGGCCTGCTGATAACAGAGGAACCATTACGTTAGAGGAGCAGAAGCGTGAAAGTCTCTGTAAATTGGGAGGGTCAATGACCTCCGGTGTGCCGCTAATCTCTTCCTCCACAGCTATTGATCAGCGATCATACAGACAAATACACGCACCGGCCGGATTGTAACTGTAGATCACAAGTTCAGTTAAAACCAAGCTAAACAAGACGGGAAAGCAAATGACAGGGAAGAGAGAGAGAGAGAGAGTGAGCGAGAGAGCCAAAGACTGACTACCTCAGCTGGGGCCTTCTCTCCCCTTCCTGTCAGGAGGTAAATAGCTATTGGCTGCTCAATAAGTGGCTTCGGTTCAGAGAGTGAGGGGTCTTTTTCCCTCTGCTCTCCACTGCCTTGACAAGCAGGTATTGACAGAGCAGTTACACACTAACCCATTGGGGGAAATCCTCTACAATGTGCCCCGGGCAGCTGATAAATGGAACTCATACGCTACCTGAGTGTACAAGTGTTCATGCACACACAAACACGCTTGTTCTAACGCAAAAACAAAGTCGACAAAGAAACGAAGTGTGGTGTTGATCTTGTTTTTCGTCGCCGTGCTTTTGCTAAGGTATGACATTAAGAAATGAGTTAGTAGCCATAAAAATACTTCAAATAAGGGCCCATTCAATTACAGCATATTAAAACACATTGCGATAAAAGTGGAGAGAAAAAAGCAGAGCGCGGTAGATGTTCACCTGGTGTAGAATATGATTGACAGGTGACACTGGAATTGATGGGCTATGTCAAGGGTGTCAAGGTCTAAGGCATCAAAAAGCCAAGAGGGCCACTCGTATACCGCGTCTCCCCTTTTCATGAGATTGTAGGCTGATAAATAGCCAGAGGTAAAGCACGAGCTATCACTTTGTGATATGATGTCTGTAACCTTCATTGATCCACGTGCAGACAGGCGGGCCTTATCGCAGACTCACATTCTGTGATATACTGAGATCCGGGACCCACTGCTTTTTAATACACTGCGGGTGTCACGGGGTAACCTCTCGGCACCGGGGGCAATGTTTTACAGCACACTGTGACGACCAGGAAAGATGTTTAGGCCTGTGCGCATCAAACATGACAATATTAGAGTTTTATTTTTATAACTCGGAATTTAACAGAGCGGATGCATATTGAAAAAACTGCAATGCAACAGAAGAGCATTACTGGGATCAAGAATTTAAAAGGCGAGGATATTTTTAATGGTTAATATAAATGCAAGCTTAGAATAAACCCTCTTATTGTTTACTGGGGTGCATGCTAACATAGTTTCGGTCGTACTTACATTTACATTTATAGTTTTTATAATCTTTTGAATTTTCCATAGAAAAATGTTTTACTCGCAATAATACAATCAAAGTATTTGCATGTTAGGATGTGTGCCAAAAAAACTAAGCATGGGAAATATTGTGGAGAAGTCGAAATTTAATATACGAATGAACTCGCATTGCCTATATAAGCAACAATGTATGGATGGCACCCGACCCCATGCCAAACCACCAACTTGCTTTTAAAATGAATTGCAATTCAAAATGTTTTAATAACCGTAAGTCTGCAGTGGTCAAACAAAAAATTTGAGGTTACAAATGTGCCTCTCTTCAGGCGCCTGTGACAAGCATGACGAAGAGCAGCGGGCCGAGCAGAATGTTTTTCCACGATGAAGGATCTGACGGCGCAACACAGACATGCACTTCCACAAAATTCAAGGTGATGACAGGAACTTCCCTTGCTCGGATTTACACACACACAACCTGGGTGGAAACACACACACCTTTTTTTCTTAACCCCCGGGAGAAACACCCAGTTCACCTGTGCCAAACTCAAATCTACACACGTTACCTTGGGGCACAGGTTGGCAGAAAGAAAACACAAAGTTGTTACACATGACCTCTAACAGAGTAAAATAATTACCAAAACATCAGTAATTCCGAATAATAACAGATTAAGGATATCGGTCCCTTCCAGTTATACGGTTTCCAAACATGTTAATTCTGATGAAGTTTGTGTTGGCAGAGCGTGGCGGAAGATAAAAGTGACCGGACGGAAAGCGGCGGTATTATCCCACCTATTGATTTTAGCTGTTGGGTATTACAGAGAGAAACAGTGGTTTTATCAGGCTAAGACCCCCTACACTTTTCCTGACTAAACCAGTCTATCCATGGCTTATCTGGCAGGAGAGGCTATTACTTACACCTTCAATGCCCTCTTCAACCCCGGGAGGACCTCGGTGAGGCTGCTTCGATTTCATCTCGAACAAACCTACTAAGGACACCGGCAAGTATTCAGAACCGCCAGAACCAGACCAGCGGTAACCACTAAAAAATGCAAACAAGGATCATCTTTGGATTGATCTGTTCTCCGGGGCGTTCTTTAACTTCACCTATAGATTAAGTTGGGCGATGTAGCAATTCTGCCTTCCTATCCACTCTAAATATGAGCAGCAGAACGAAAAGATAATGAGAGCGCTATAATCCCACCGAGGAGTCTCGTACATCCTCTAATCACAGACTAAACGTTGGTTTTAATTACAGGCAAAGGAAAATATCCGAAGAGCACAATGCCACCGAAGCCTTAAAAATAGTAAACGCACATTATCCTACAAAATCTGTACTTACTCCATTCGTGTTCCGTTCCAGTGCCAAGGAACGAAAGCTTTCCACGTTTTTATTTCCGGTGCATTCTCACTTTCAAATATTAATAACGGAGATGAGAAAACCTCTGCATGGCAATTACGGTAAAAATCCATAATCTAATCAATGTGCAATTCAATGGGATTGTCTTAATAGACATAAAATATGGCCCCGTGTTAAATATGTATACAATGATGTGCTGCACAAATGGACACGAAAACACTATTGTGAAAATGACCAATGGGGCGGATTGGGGCGACCGAGGAAACAAGGCAATAGTTTATCGATTTGCATATTTCATAAAACTGCAAGGGTGGTTCGAACGCACGGGGAAGGATTACAAAACAACCCGGGCCATTAAAGAAACAAAAGCAATCATTTTCCAGCTAATCCTGGTTTCTCAACACTCTGGCAATGTAATCCACTACGTCAAATACCCTAAGCACACTGCGATCTGGGAAAGAGAGGATGCGCTGATTTTCCAAGTGAGTTTCATGTTAAGTAGAGCTGGGTTTTATAAACCCAAGCCTGGCACACACTTAGGGCACTGCTCGATGACTGGCGGTCGCCCTGCCTGACTCCGAGCCCCCCTTGTAATTTGCTGGGGGCAGAGATAAATCTTATCTCGTAGACCTGATTAAGTTTTTAATTTGCACTCCAATCAATAGCCCAAGTCTATTGGCAATATGTCTGAAACTCTATTTACCAAAGGATTCGCCGCTATCAATTGATCAAGGGCCCAGCGGCCGTAAATTATAGACGTATGTTTGCGCGTTTGTGTGTTGCAGAATGTGTCTTTTTACTGAAAAGTGAAACGATGGGAAAGTTTAAGCTGCAGGCGAGGCAAAGTTGCCCCCAACAGAGCTGATCATCTTACATCAACACGCCCTTGAAATCACAAAGAGCGAGGACTAGTGGGGATGTGCTGCCATCGAGCCGTCCTGCACTTCTGTTACCAATCCCAACGTTCAAATTAAGACTTTGAGATTACACAAGGCTGGTCACATGTTTCCGTGAGCTGAGAAAAACACACACACGATCTGACCTGATCCCTCCCACTTCCGGTTTCCTCCTGCATGAGACTCGTTATCTGTTTACACTCCTGCGCTTTCCAAACAGAACTTAGAGAGGAATCCGCCGTTGCCCACATGCTGAATTCCTGAAGGCACTTCCTCTGCCAGGCTCGGAGTCAGGGCAGCCTTTCAAACAGAGGCTGGGATTGTTCAGGCACCAGTTGGCACCACTGTGTCATCCAGGAAACGTCCTGGAAGCTATTTAAAGCTATTTTGATATTTGTTTAGGAACTCGGAGACTGTGTGTGGTGGACGAGGGACTTCAGAAACACATTTAAAAAGTGAACAAAATGCTCAATACAATCAACATGCATTGCTTTAAACTATTACTGCACATTAAAAAAAATCAGCAGTGTCTTTGATTCTACTAACCAAAAGTTCAAAGTTCAAGTTTATACTAAAATCTGTAAAACTCCAATGGCCCCCGAGCAATAAAAGAGCAACCCCTGAACTGCCAAATTCTCCTCTGAGCTCTCTGTACGATCTGTGATTTTTCAGCAGTCCGTCTGCTCACATGGTGAGCAGGGTACCGGTGCCGATTCCGCCCTCTCCTTGTTTCCCAGGAGAAGAGCGGAAAGAGGGCAAGTCCTTATCGCGTGGAGAAAGTGTCGTCATTGCATTTCTGCTTTGACCCTGCTGACTCGCCGATTCCTTAACATGAGATCACTCAGGACAGCTGACCTCAATATCACCGTGTGGTGCTCTGCCAGTCGGCTGCACAGAGCTTCTCTTGCATAGAAACCACAGCACTACACCAGCATTCAACAAAGACCAACAGCAATTGCATTAAAGAAAAGTGTACAGTATGTGCTGTTAACAAATGACATTTATTTAAAGAATATAAAACTCTATACAGTATGTCAAAATAATTACATCAATAAAAAATAAAATCAATTTTCTCTTGCTTTTCTAAAACCTGTATGGCTTTATTTCGTCTTCAGAACACAATAGATGTTATTTTGAAGAATATTAATAACCAAGCATTAGTGGCACCCATTTTCTTCTATTGCATGCAAAACCAATGCATGTGAATAGATGCCAATCATCAACAATCTTCAAAATATCTATTTTGTGTTCTGCCGACGAAAGAAAGTCATAATGGTGAGTGAAATGTGCTTTGGGCAAACTTTTACTATATCTGTATATTTATATTATTTCATGTTAGAAAAGTTAAGAAACTATGTAAAATAAAACATTTACTCTCCTGTTATTTCGAATATGATTGACCTTTTCTTCCACAGAACACAAAAGATATTTTGAAGAATGTTAATACCCAGCCAGCAGTGGCAACCATTCACTTTAACTGCATGGATACAAAACCCATGCAAGTGAATAGGTGCCAGTCACTTACATTCTTCAAAATATCTTATTTTGTGTTCTGTGGAGGTTTAAATTGACAGCGTAAAATGTATTTTGAATGAACTCTTACTTTAACTGCATTTTACTTTTTTTTCATGTTACGAAACTTCAAAGAACTTTGTGTTAAAACTTTGTAATGCTTAATGAGTATAGAAAAAGATCAGAAATCACTAGTTAATGAATCCAGCCTATACGAGGTGCTGAAAATGGAAAGTCAAGTTATTCTGCACATTGCACTGTGGGATACATCATCCCACGCGGCGTGTTCTAGTCGCATATTGAACATTTCGGCTAATGTGGAAGGTCATCTGGGAATTTAATGCACCCGGCTTTGCATACTAAGCACAATATACATACTGCATACTACAGTATGGCAGAAGCGTAATAGTATTCCGAACATACTTGGAAGCATGTCAATGAACCTTTTTCCACCGTCTCCTTTTTCTTCCTTCCTTTGTCTATTTCAAGAGCAAATTAAATAAATGAAAGGAAACACATGCTGGGTTGTATTAAACAGACGCCACATATGACATTCATCCTCTCCCTGTACGCTCTGTCTTGTGTGTACATTTCTTACTCCGTCCCTACGACAGCGAACGAAGGGCCGCCCAAACAACACGCCGTACGTTCCTTCACCAAACGTTTCTGACAGCGGGTGACCGGAAATACAGCGAGGGAAAAGAATATAGCGCTGATAAATGATTTGGGGAGGAATGTTAAGTGCTATTTTATCACGGGCAGAGTCTCGTTCTGGCAGATTCTACCATAAACACGTGTCAGGACTGCGTGTAATTACACAAGAAAAACTTCCTCTAGTACCGCATGCTTGGGAAAAAAACATGCTTGAGTATGTGACTGTTCTAGCGTCCCATCCCTTGCGACACACACCAAACAAGCAACCGCCGTATTGACACTCGCTGCAATAAAATGCGGTTAACCAGCTGTTACGTACACTGAAACATGTAATAAGTTGTCACATGAGTGACGTGAAATGTCAAGAATGGACCAAATCTGGTTTGAAGAATATTTGAGTCATGAGCCGTGTTTCAACAAAGTGAACAATGAAGGATTTATCCAAGGCCCTTCTCTGAAAATAGAGTAACACTTCCACAAATTGCCTTTTAAAGGACTTCTGTGTGCAACGATCCCACAGTCCTCGTCCAAATCCGTCTTGGAGGAAGTCATGTAGTTTCTAAAAAGAGAGGGGCTTATTTTCCAAACGTCATGTTTCTCAGAGCGGCTATAATTAGCCGACTTTGTTTCTCACTGCTTGTCTAAATGATATTTACATATACAAATCCCTTTTGCCGGCCAAGAGACCATTCCAGCAAAACCAGCTACAAGAACCTGGCTGAAATGTCAAAACAAACAGCACAAATGTGTCCAATGAGCGGCCCCCACAGATAACGTAAGGCGACGGATAGTTTGAATGTGGTTGCGTTATGTTTTGACTGAAAACTAAACGCTCGGCACGAACGGCGTGACACAAGTGTTTCCACCGTCCTGTGATTTGAGGGTCAGTGAAAGCCTCTTCAGCTCGGGCAGGTCAGGGCATGAGGTCTGAACGTGTTACAGAGCATTCCAGAGCTTTCTAAAGACAAACAACATCAGAACCTGCCCCAACCGTGAAAAAACGCTCCCCATCTACTTTTCCCCTGATTGTTTTAGCATTGCACGATGCAAAAATGACAGATCTAGGAGTGGTTTTCAAAGTAAAATTATTTTTTATATAAAGTTTATTAAGAGGCACACTTGAAACAGAACTTTTGAGTGATGAAATTCAACCGTTTAGTTTGGTCATTTCAAACCTGTTTGACTTTCTTCTGCAGTGCACGAGATATTTTGAGAAATGTTGGTTTCCGAACAGCAACAGCGCCCATTCACTTGCATTCGTATTGCATGCATACATGAATGGATGGACGGAGTCGGGGTTCGTTTTCTGAGATTCTTCAAAGTATCTTTTGGGCTCATTCATTATTTTTGGGTGAAAAATCACTTTTAATCCACAACTTTTGACTTTCGATCGCAATCTCTGTATAATAATAAACTGCATGTTCCTTTGTCTTTAAAGACTGAAATAATAAAGAAACTTATTAGAGAAGAAAAGTCACATTTCATGTAATAAAGTTTCTTGAGTTTTACTTGCAAACCCTTGTTCTGTTTTTATGGCTCGCTCATCAGAGAGCACCTCGATCAGCTGCGGTGGGCTTTGTTGAAGACCTATTTGTCTTTCCACGATGAGTGACTGAGAAGGCATGCGAGTGTGGGGGACACTGCAGGTTTCGGTTGTGGCGCCGCCCTCGTTCTGCCACGATTGTAAACTTTTTCTGTTGATATGCAAAGCAGTGCAGATCATTTGGATCCCCATGGCAACAGCGCCCCTGCTTTGCACAAATGTAATGATTAATCGGGCCTTTGATAACAATGGCCTGCACCGCTGTTCCAACATAAACGTTGTTTGGAAGAGAGAGCGGGACGGCAGGGGGATCCACACACGGACATGAATGCACGCCCACTCCCCTGCTGTCACCCGTCCGCTCCACGCAGGGGGCGTGTGGCCATGTGCGACCATGTGCTCCAAAAAACATGCTTGGCATCTTAGAAACATTTATCGAGCGTGCAAACAGATATGTGGGTTAATGAGATAAATGTAAATAACTCAACTGATATGTATAGATACTGATATAACCAGTAATAATGTTCCCATGATTCTCATTTTTGAAAAGACTGCAGTCACAAAGAGCAATTTCGACTTCCCAAAATACAAGTGTGATTTAATAATTAACATTTACACACATATAGAAAATCCCTTACAATTTTCATGATTTCCCATGACCGTGAAGACCCTGTATTATGTGTCCCTAACATAGTGTGTATGTGTTTGTACACGCCAGCGCTGCAGCTTGCTACTCCAGGCAGGAATGTGGCCAAAATTTGGGTCTCTGAAACTGTAATTCAATCAGCTCCACTTGGCTTTGACGCAGATCCGCTTTGTCAGTCGCGCTTTACCATTAATTTATCATTTTGCATACAGACACCATCCAAACAATCATTTCTCTATCCTCCAATACCTATCAGTGATGGGCAGGTGAAAACCTAATAACTCGATTTTATTGGCTCACACCGCACGGACAAGCTGCACCTAGACTCCAATAGATCTCTGAGCCTCACTGCCGCCGGTCAGATGAGTAGCACCCTAGAGCTGACAGAAGGTCTTACCCAGACCACCCCCCCATTACAGAGCCACATACACACACTGCTGAGGAAAAGTAAACAGTGTTATGTCTAGTGTCCAGATGGACAGACTTGGTGTGGAGACATGGCCCCTAAAAGGGGCCGGGCCGGGAGCTTGGCCATGCAGCGCAGGGTTAACCGTGCCGTGAAGAGAAACAATGGGGGGGGGAGAGAGCGAGAGAGAGAGAGAGAGAGAGAGAGAGAGAGAGAGAGAGAGAGAGAGAGAGAGAGAGAGAGAGAGAGAGAGAGAGAGAGAGAGAGAGAGAGAGAGAGAGAGAGAGAGAGAGAGAGAGAGAGAGAGAGAGAGAGAGAGAGATTTGCATTCCTGATTGAGGGAATTGGGATTAAGGGTCCTGAATGCCTTTCTCAACTCTGACGGAGTCTGAAACGCTACAGAGAGAGAGCAAGACACAAAGGGATCAAATAAAAATAAAACATGGAAACCCTTGGCCTTGCAGCACAGGGTTAACCGTGCCGTGAAGAAAAACGAGAGATTGCATTAAACCATTTAACCTGACAACAAGAAAATCACACATATAAAAAAACAATAGAAAGGATTGGCTGTCCAACAAATTTGCTGGAAAATCTTATACACTTCTATATAGCTACATATCAGTTACATGACATGAAAACTACAACTGTGGCAAACGGTGGAGATCAGTAACCATATCCGCAAAAAATACTCGGTTACATTAAAAAAAATGACATGCTGGGCCTAGTGGTTAGAGACTTTGACTCCAAACACTAGGGTTGTGGGTTCAAGTCTCATGCTGGCAATACCATGACTTAGATGCACTTAAACAAGGCACCGAACCCCAGCCTGCTCCCCGGGCACCGCAGCGTGTGTGTGTGTGTGTGTGTGTGTGTGTGTGTGTGTACACTCCGGATGGGTTCAATACAGAGCACAAGTTTTGAGTATGAGTCTTAACTTTGCTGTGTCTCATGTCACTTTCAATAAAAATGATACTAAAAAAGCTGAGTTTAAAAGGACATTTTTGAGATGCAAGTGTATGTGTGTGTGCGACTGCTGTTGGATATAATAGAAAAAAAAGACCCTTTCTAGACACAGGTTTAGAGGAACTCGTGTTTCCTACTGTTAAAGAGACAGTGCTGACCAGCTGCATTCGGTGAGAAACTCTGGCCTAAACAAACACACACATGCACAACCTTTGATCAAACCTCTGTCTCCCGGCCAAACGTCCCGTATTAAAATGCACTGAGCATGCAAACAGTTACGGGTCTGCTTGTGTTTAAGCATGTGTGACACATTGAAAAGGCAACACAGCGACTTTCAAACAATAGGAACAAAAATATGAACTTTTTCATTTACATCCCCTCATCGTGCTGCTGAAGAACAGTCTTAAAATGATACGACAATATTATCCATTAACTACCCAAAAACAATGCCATGGTGCATATACAGAATAACTGAAAAAAGCCCTTCTACTAATTTGTTTTACCTTCGAGAAAACGAAGCGCACCGCCAAAAAGAAAGAGTGAGGTCTAACCAGAGCAAAGCTTATCCAACTAATTTATCTTCACAGAGGTCAAACCTAAAACTCCAAGCTCGGGGATCTGGCAAGTCTCAAACACTGTCGAAATTCATTTCCTCCACCTCAAAACATTTCGGCTCAAAATGGAGGTATCGCTCCCGCTCTGCGTCGACTGGCTTCTGCCATAATTCTAACATTGCTAATGGCTTCCAGAACCACTACGGTTCTTGCCAAAGAGAGACACTTTTCAATCAGCGAGAGCTTGTCCGCCGTGACGCCTGGCTGATCTGAGATCGGCCGTTCGGTGGCGGCACGAGCTGTGCGCTGCAATAAATTCAGATTAAATGCTGTGTGGAGTACCTAAAAATAATTAAGCAAATAAAACGTCCCGCCAGGTTTGTACACTCGAATGAAATATTGTGTTGTTGAGCGTCTGGCTCAGTCTTGGCGAGCGAGGCCAAACCTTCAATGTACACCACCTATGTCCACGGTCAACGGCAGCCAAAGACTCCGAAACTTTAATATTTCTACCTTCTTTCTACATTTCTCATAAATTTGCAAGTGATTAAAACAGCTGACCTAAATGCATTTTGAGCACCACGAGTAATTAGTCGGAGCATCCTTTGTAAGAGGGCATGGGCTTCTCTCTCTCTCTCTATGCTGTTATCATAACATGGCATTTAAAGAAACTACTGAATTTTGACCGATGATGGATAATGCCTGCAGGAAAGGAAGTGCTGCTACCAGCAGGAGGATCTAGTCCCAACCTGGCAACCACTCTAAACAAGCAAGTCACAAAAAACGGCCTGACGAAGCTTTTCTTTAGGATGGCTGAATCTGTGCTAATCAAACTGGCGTCGTCTTAAGCCCAACGTCAAAATGAGATCGCCCTGCAAACATACCCCCCCTTCCCGCTGAGGAGGAGTGTCAATGAGGGGCTAATAAAGAAAGACAATGAGTAAACAAGCAGGGCAAGACCACCCCAGCTTGTAGGAACTCCCATCCTCTCCGGGTTGGCACACGCTCAATAGGATCGGCCGTAATTAGTCTCACCAACGCTTGTTTAGCATTTGCATATAAATGCTTTTGCTGGCAAGTGCTAAGCACGCCATCACGAGCCATGCCCGTAACAGACGGTGACCACACCTCCGGACCCTCCAGGAGAGAAAAAGGGGTCCCGGGGGCCCTCGGCTGACAAAACCCCCTCCGCGGCTCTCCTCCCTCGTGCCAGTTGACTTCAACAGGTTGGCATCCATCTGCTAGCAGCGGAGGCCTGCTCTCAGTTCCTGTTTCGAGTGAGATTGCGAAAGATGTCAGCCAGGCTTCCTGTTTCTTTGCTTATGTCACGTTTCGAACCAGCTAAAAAAAAACACCTTGACAAACAGTGTTCAGGAAGCTCCAACGTGTGAGAAGACTTAACTTTCGGACTACTTGCATTGTGGCCGTACAAACTCGGTACTAGCTCTCACAAATAGAAAACAAAAATAACGCACAAACTTTTCCCTGGGACGACACTGTGATCGCCTAATCTGGCCTTGGGATGGATGCTATTGTTCTCTTTCTCTATAGCATGCAACAATTCTTTCCTTTCCATGAGCACCCCCACCCCCCCCCCCCCCTCAGTTTCCTCTTCAGCTCTGGCCGTTGTTATGACAGATCAATTCATAAAAACCGAGCGAGGAAGGAAGTGATGAAATGAGTGTCTGTGCGCCCTCCACCCCTTCGTCCCATCCACTAAACACAATGAATGTCACCGGCAGGAGAAACCTTCATAGTAGGCCACAGAATGTTTTCAAACGCACTTGCAGAAAAGTGTTCGATGCATGTAAGTCCAGCTTTTATGGATCTGAGGTTATTCAAGAGATTTGACAGCCATGCTTCATTTTCTATAAAGAATAAATAAATAGCAATAAACGAACATACGGTACTAAAACAGAGTTATAAAATTGTAAATAGCATCAAGAAGATATAATATGTAGATTGCATTACATTTGATGCATTTGCTTTTCGAAGAATTTGGAAATCTGGAAATTTGATGATATCATGGCAGATCTGTAGTCCAACAGTTCCAACTAAACGGTTTTCTATAAAGAAATCTATCCATTCGCTCTATCGTTAATCTCATTATCAAAAAACGAAGGAATCGAGACACTAATGAATCTCTTTCACACGTGGGAGCTGCAATCACGATCTCACCAAACCGATATTTTACATGCAACCGTATATGCCATTTGGACGGCGGACAAATTCTGACACCCCGTCACACGAGCGTAATGTTCCCTGACAACATGTCTGTCATTACCAGTGTGAGACATTAATATTTACGCAGCGCTGAACAAATTAGCTTTCGATGTGTATTCCCAGAACCACAAGACTGGCCCGACAGCTACCCAATCAGCCAGAGAAAGGCGGGTTTAGCTCGGGTATGCGTACGGTTAAAAACTCGTCACAAAAAGGTACACAAGTGTGACGCTTGACAATGTAACTCATCTATAAATGTTTCATGCGAGCACCCAGCCTTTCTTTCACCTCCGTATGACCCCGGCTACGCTCCTGTGTCTTGTTCTCTCACTTATTTACAAAGTCCGGAAGTTTGGCGAGATTTAAGATTGAACAAAAATAACATGCACGTCAAATGAAGTGTGACGCAGCTGACAGATGCACGGCACAAAAAAATGCAATGCATTTTTACAACGCTCGGTTGGAGTACGTCATTCAAAGAGCACATAAGAGAGGATTAGAGGTTTTGCGTAAGGTGTGCGCTTGGACGCAAAAAGATAATAATACATTTAAAAACAATAGTGGGGTTAACTCTACACGAATACTTCTCGAACGCAATTTAATGTTCGGATTTTAGAAGAATAATGACTAAAGGATGCAAAGGTCAGACTCTGGCTGACACATGACAGAATGACATCAAATGCCAGACAGCGGGTGTGACGTCACACCTTCGGGGTCACTGATCTATTGTGGCTGTCTGGCCTTGAGCAATCCCCAGCGGCCTGCTCGCCCCCTCTGGCCTTTCGTCCCTGCGAATGGGGTAACAGCCCCTAAATTAAAAAAGGGATTAGGTCTTGCATTCGTAATCTAGACACAGCGTTGATACAAAAGATAAGCCTTTCACATAAATAAAATATTTCGATTTTCCGGCATGTCCAAATCTCTGCAAAGCTAAAAAATTTAAAAATATGCAGGCTGTTCTAATCGTGCACGCACACAGCAAGACAACAGCAATAGTGCAACTTCAGTAAGGCCTGATTTAATTGTGGATCTCTGTAGCATAGAAAGCGCAGTGCACCTGGCAAAAACAAGTTACACCCAAGAGGGGTGTAGGGGTGTCCAACAATACCAATTAAACACCTCAGCCAATGCGCTGACCTCTCACAGGACACTCCGTGCCAACACACCAATCACGTCGCTCTTCTCATGTCTCATTAAATACCTGCGTTATGGGAAGGCGACAGGAAAATGCCGTCCAGCATTTAATTATAACGTCTAGGAGGAAAAGATTTCTATCAAGTAAACAATAATCATTACGACCGAAAACACCACCACTTTTTCAGGCACAAACATTGGAAATATTCCAGTACATCCGTACATTATTTTTAAATACAGGTTGTCAATAAATCACTGTAATTACGAAAACATAAGCACGTTTTCTTTTAAATACATTTTAACTTCTGTGTGACACTTTGTGGAATGTGAAGAGTGTTAAAAAATGAAGTGAGGCTTTGGTTGTGTGAATTATGAATTGTGTGATGAAAAGCAGAACCGATTCTGAATTTATTTCCCCATAGAAATCCTTGAAATTGAACCAAAATGGCTGCCATCAAATAGGGAAGCGATCCTTCTACAAACTCTTCCAGATATTGGCCTTGACACACACGCACACACACACACACACACACACACACACCTTCGATTATACATTTATGATTTGAATTTATAAATACAATAAATAATAATCCATTTTCAATATCAGTCTCGTTTTATTTTAAATTTGCAGAATCTGCATCTTAAATTCATAATCAGCACCGGTTATAATTATATATGACATCATCTTTAGAGATTTAAACAACTGATAAAAAAATCCAAATTATACTATAGTAATAATACCAAATGAATGCATTCTGCTATTAAATTGAGGTTAAAATAAAAACAAAAATACTGATT